>VYZT01000660.1:29721-49893 GCA_013400735.1 Pomatostomus ruficeps | reverse complement strand
AGTAAATGGATTTGGAGATTAAGTGATGATTGCTAGAAAAAAACTAGTTTAGAGGTTATTCTTTAAATGTAGTTATTATCTCATGCCATCTGTATTTAAGCTGTCTCAGAATATAGAGAACGTGGGGTAAAATTATCCTTATGACAATGAAAAGAATTTGTTTATGTATAGCATATTCCTTAATTGTGTGAAACAATCGGGAGAATATTAATTGCCTTCTTGATGAAGAGACCAGCAGTTCAGTTACTTTTAGAAAATAGTAAAAAGTACCTTCCTGATTCAGCACAGAATTCATTCAAGCCTGTGAAAGTTTGTATTAATCCGATATATCATTGTTATAAAACTGCATTGTACATAGTTAGCTTACGCAATAATGTGTAATTTATCACTTTTATTTTCAAAGTATATTTGTGTGTGAATTCATTCTCACATTGTAGTGTCTTCCTTTATTTTTATGGTCACAATTAACATAAAACCACCTTTTTCCCTCCAAGGAAAACACAATATTATCGACATGTCTGAAAAGGGGTAATTGTGAAAAATAGTCCTGTTGCTGTTTGGAGAGCTCTTGAACCATGCAGGTCCCAAAATGAATGTTTTTGGTGAATCTATTTTTTCCCTGGAGAAGTCATCACATGGAGAAGTTAATAGAGATGGACCTTAATCCCAAGCACTGGAGGCCATTCATCGCAAAGCAGAAACACTTACAGATGTCAGGAGAGACTGAGACCTCAGATCAGTGAGACAAAATGAGTATGGGCCATGTGCCTGTGCCTGTGCTTGTGCCATGAGGCAGCTGCAAACCTGCATGCTGCATTAATCATACCTTGATGCACAGGCAATCAAGACCCTGAATTCTCTCTAAAATGGCTTTTTCAGCCTGCTGGAAAGGTGCAGAGCTCCTCCTTCACAGGTAGCCATGCACTGACATAACGTGCAGAATGATGAAAAGAACGATTTCCCCGCAGGGGCATTGAACTGGCCAGAACTTTGAAGAGTACCCACTTAGATGTTTCTTTCTAGTGAGTTCCCAAACAAAAGTCTATAAGACACCAAAGCGTGGTTGTATCAGAAATACAAGCTTACATAGCTTTTTAAGTAGTACAATCTCAAAGTGACTAACAATAAAAGCGTCTTATAAAAAATTTCCTTTGCCTGCTGCAAGTCTTTGCATTCATACTTACATTCAGCTAACCCAGAAACTTTCTTTGTTGCCACAAACTCTGCTCTGTCCCTTCTGGTCCTGATGAGGACTCTTGCCACTGCCTCCAAGGGCTGATGACCAGCTTCTCCCTGTGTTCTCCATCTGAACACATGCACTATGCCTCAGAAAAAAAACTTATTTACCACTCCTTTAAGAAATGTCATTTGACATCCTGGTTGTTTGAAGAACTTAACAAGCAGCTGAAGACAAGCAAATCAAACGTATGTAAACATTTCTCTGGTAGGGGTTTGAAATTGTGCACAGGTCAATGCTAAACACATGCTGGAATTGTAGTGGGGGTTTCCCTCTGATACTGTAACACAGAGTGCTCTCTGTATTCCCAAAAGATATTTCTCTCACCTTAAATCACAGGAGGGCTTCGTGGATGAGAAGGATATTTTCATGTATCAAAAATGATCAATTCAGCAATTCTTCTGCTTTCTAATGGCATCCAGGCTGAAGATTTCAACTTTTTAATGTTTTCACTAGTCCACAATTCATCTGTATCTTTAAAATTCCAAGTGACAGAAAAGTTATTCGGTATTTTATTTATATTTTGTTTGTATTTCTAGACAGCCCAAAAGAGATTTTGCCCTCATTTTTATATTTTAATGGGATGGGTCCTCTGCTGGGCCTACCTTGCAAGAAGATGTGGTCGCCCATGCACCAAAAATGAGACACAATATAATTGAGTATAGATATAGATACACATAGATATAAATGATATAGCTACAGATATGACAGTGGAGAGAACATATTCCATGCACTGGAACATATTTTAACTTAGCTTGTGAACTGAAGGTCAAACTTATCTCTGAAATAGGCCTACAGATTTCCACTAACGGTACTTGAAGTTACAGGTATTTCTCTGAGTTCAAAATATAGCCTTAAAATATTAACAGCCTTTCTCAAGAAGCTGAGAATGATAAAAGCCTTGGACAACTTAAAGTAGTAAGTCAAAAGTCAGTGTGAATTCTCTGTGGCGGAAGCAGTGAGGGGAAAATAGAAATATGTTCCGCAATAATTTATAGGTTTGGAAGATTAATGAAGAAAAAGGTGCAGACATACAACAGAGATAAAAAGCAGTATTATCCCGGCCAACCCACAAACAGAGATCAAAGTTAATTTGAAAACATAAGTGTTTAAAGAAAAAGCAAAGAACAGCTAAAGTAAAGAGAGTAACACTGAGGAAAAGAAACAACACATTAGAAGAGATACTAACAATTGCAGAAAAGAACAAGAACAGAAAAGTAAAAAAGGAGAAAACGCCTCTCTCAGGATGTTGCTGGTATCATTAAAAAGAATCTTGATGTGAGAGATATTTCAGAAAAACAGACTATTTCTTTGGATGAAATTATGCACCAGTAGAAGGGAAAGAAAATTGCTAGTGGAACTGTTAAATATTATGTAGTTGCATGAAAGTGTGGAAAAAAGAATGTTCCAAGTAATCCAGAGGCAGAAAGTATATGACCATCGGGGAGGAACACAAACCCCTCCTGATCATGACACTGAGTTACAGCCTTGCATTAGAAAAGCTCCTGCCATTTTCCAAATTGCATGCACTTAGGACACTTTTCCAAATGTTTTAGAGATTATAGGGTTTGAAAAGGAAGGCTAGGAAATGGAGAAAAGGAGGAGATTATCACACTGCATCAAAAAAAGCAACACATGCCAGTTCCTCCTACTCTTGACCTTGTGTCCTCCTATACAGCCTTCTGTAAAAACGCTGCTTTCTCTTCTCATAATGAATTCTCAGGATGCTACAGCTGTTAAAAATGTTAATGGTCTTTTGATTACAAAGCAGGGAAACATCTCGTAGAGACATAAGAAGGTGTCATTCCTACCTTTCTGGCATTAACGAAACCCACAAAACACTGAAACACTTCAAAGGGAAGTTGAGGTCTTGGACCGAATTAGGAAAAAGCTGTAAGAACAGTATCAGTCTGGGAAAGCCTGCTCTCAAGAAGAGCTAAGATGAATTTGATTTTATCTTTGCCAAGGTCAAGAAGTACTTATATAAAGAAGAGAACTCAGAAGAAAAATTTTCTTAGAACCATTTAAAAGGATGTCATAGCTAATCAGAAACACAAGAAGTATAAATAATACTAATTCTAAGGAATTTTGATCTTGATGGTTTTGATGTTTTTAAATATAGCTCGAAGTCTCTCAGCTACACTGCATGCTGAGAAGTTGTGGACTGGATGACTGGGTCAGGTTTGATGGTATTTGGTATTTGACGAGAAGTCAGATTAGATGATCATAACAGTGCATCTGATTTTATAATGTGCATGTCTTTAAGAAAATACATACTATTATTGCAAAGCTCTTTCTCTGTCACATTGTATTACATCTGACATATTTTCTTCTTTGATAAGGTAGATTATTAACTCTGAATATGTACAGGTTCTTGCGTTATTTAATGGACTTTCTCTGGCACTTACTGTTGCATTTTTGACTGCCTGGAGAAGCATTGTGAACATCTTTGATTAACACAAGTTAGCAAGGGTATTTATGCTTTCAGAGCTTTGTGGTTTGGTCATGATGACACAGTAAGAGACATTTAACTAACTGCCCAGAAGCTTTTGTGCTACTTAGAATTTAATCTGTATCATTTAGGCTCGTATTTTCACCATGCTGAAAGGAAAGAGGCTCTCTTCCAGCTTGTGTTCCTGTGTATAAACACATGCACACGTATATTTTATGAACTTGCTGTGTCAACATGTTTACATACAGGAAACACTTCTAAAAACAATATTTGTGTCCATGAATGTTGAACCTAGTCATGCAAAAGTATCTTCTTCATTGAGTGAATAGAAAGAAATTTTGGAGAATCACACAATATTCTGAGTTGGCAGGGATCATTGAGTCCAAATCTGGCCCTGCACAGGACAGCCCCAAGAATCCCATCATGTCTCTTCTTGAACTCAGTCAGGCTTGGTGCTGTGCCCATTTCCCTGGAAAAGGCCGTATTCTGCTTCACATGAAGTCATTACGCAAACTGTAAGAATCCCAGAGACTTCCTTGCACTTTGGAGATATTTATCTGTGTTATTGATTGTAATGCTTCCTCTGAGGCTGTGAATCTTTGTGCTTAGTGTGATGAAGTCTACATCTTTTGTAACAAGTATTCAGCAATCCAATGTTTATGTTGAACAGCAAGCAACAATCCCTAAACCAGCTTATTCTTTTTCTTCTATACATTCAGAGTATTCTCAGGGTCTTCCTTGAGCTCACTGTTGTTCTCTATGTTTATTCTGTCTCTTAGAGATGTAATCTGTTGAACGTTGTCCAGTTTGGACATGTAATATTTGCAGATGACTTCTACATCATTAGTATTTCATCGAATTGCATTACATGCAGAGGTTTAGGGGAGAAAGGTATGTCTTTATTCCTTAAATCAGATGACCTGTTAAATATGCAGTGCACTCTCAGGCATTTCTGGAAGCAGTTTACAGTCTTTACACTTTTTATAACCCAGCCTGATTGACAACCTTAACTATAAATGTAGGTCACTCAGCTTATCTTTCAGACTTCTGGTTATCTGACTGCAGGAACACAACTTCTCAGTTCCCACTTGAAACTTCAGCCCACCCAGGTGTTTTCTGTTACATTAATCTGTGAAAGCTTCAGAGCTTCCTACTGTTTTTAGCACTATCACTCATTCAGCTGCGTACTGCATTTTTTATTGTAGAGTAAAATCACTCCCTTTTTATACACTATCATTCTCCTGGACAGCCTTGAACTGATGTCAGAAATACTCATTATACCTCAGTATGTCTCTCTTGAGTTTTTTTTTTCTTTTCCCAGATGTTCATATGTTGCCCATGAAATAATCTCAGAAACTGTTGCACACTGAAGGCCCTGGCCTCTGGGGTACAGTCTCTCAGTGCTTAGGGCACAACCCATGTTTAGAAGCTGGTAATACACCTTTGTTTTTTTGAGTACTATTTCACGATATTTTGAGTTGAGTGGGAAACCTGATGGTTATTGAAAGCGCTACTTTTCTCCTTCTGGGATTTATTGACTATCTGATCCAAAGCCTTTAATCTCCCTCAAATGTTTATTCTTTCATTTGAACAATTGCATGAGGAACTGAGAAGAGTACACAGGTAGTGTCACCCAGATCTTGTTCTCTGGAGCAAACACCCTGCTGTGCTCCAAGGTCAGATCAATAAGGATGCTCCAGTTGCTTATTTTTAGCTCTGAATTGTCAGTGAAGATATGCAGGAAGAAATTTTCCTAAGGCTGAATGGTAGAGTAGCAACTGTTTGGATTATAAGTAGCTTTGGGACCACGTGGTCCCACTTTGGCGCCACTATGTTTGATTTAGTTTGAGAACTTTATTGCAGCCTCCTGAATCTTAAGAGACTCTCAAATTCTCCCATTTCCTGTGTTTGCTGGTGTTTCTTATTTTCTTCTGCTAAATCTGTTCAGTTTCATAGGAATGGTACTTGCTAGGGAAGAGTCATTAGGACTAGAACTAGGCACTTGTCCACAAAGAGGAAAAGTTGAGTTTTAGGTTTTATTCAGCCCTTTGGGGTTCTGGGATGTTTGATGCCATGTCTTGAGCCAATGTCTTCCTCACCAGGCTCTGTGATATTCTCTGCCTGTCCTGCTGAAGCGGTATCTAAAAGAAAACAAAGAAACTGACTCTAACTTAATGGCTAAGGCACTAAGCTGGGATAGGGCTTACTTTGGAGCACCCACTTTCAGATTTCTTTTCTTCAGTGAATTCTCAGCCATCTTTATTTGGTATTGGCATGAAGTGTCCCAGTAGGAGCTGTATTTTGACTGCCAGGAAAGCTCAGCATTATGGTCAGCACACAGCACAAGGTGGAGTCTGCAACACTGTTGTGGTTTTAGTAGTGGGGAGGGGGCCATAAAGATGGCTCCTGTGAGAAGCTTCTAGAATTCTTCACCATTTCCAGCAGAGCCAATCTCTAATGGCTCTGAAGATGATAGACATGCCACTAGCCATGTCTGAGCCAATTAAAAAGCTGATTATGCCTCTGTGATGACATATTTAAGAAAAAATCAAAACAAAGTGTGCATGCAGCTACTTATAATTTAAAAAAATTTAAATGTGAAAACATGTGAAGGAAAACAATGTGGAAACACCAAAGTCAGTAAAGAAGGAGGAGGAGGAGGTACACCAGGTGTTGGAGCTGAGATTTCCTCTGCAGGCCGTGGTGAGCCCATGGTGAGGCGGGGTATCCCCCTTGCAGTCCATGGGATCCACAGGGGATGCGGAGAGATCCACCCACAGCCCGTGGGTGAAGTGCTAACGGTGGAGCAGGGAGATGCCAGAAGCTGTAGTAGCCAGGGATGCCAAAAGAAGCCACAGTAACCGTAGATGCCAGAAGAAGCTGTAGCAGGTGCAGCCCAGTAAGAGACAGAGACTGAGGTAAAAGTCCCACAGTTTGTGGAGGAGGCGACCACACTGGAACGGGTGGATGTTGGAGGAAACTGCAGTCCAAGTGGGAGACCCAGCTGGAGAGAGAGGGGCCCCCCTGCTTCCATGCTGGAGCAGTTTGTCCTTGGAGGATTGCATCCCATGGACGAGTAAACCCACACCATAGAAGTTCACAGAGAACTGTCTCTCATGGGAGGGACGCCATAGGAAAAGCAAAGGAAAAAACCTCCTCTTCCTAAGCAGGGGAAGAAGATCTTGGAAATGGACTGATCTGAAACCCCACACCCTGCCCCGCTCACACTGTTAGTAAAAGAAAAAGAAGAGTAAAAAAGGAAAAAAATAGTATCTTTCAAAAGTTTAAATTTACTTCTCATATCCTCCTTCTAACTCTAATAATAATAAATTTCACATTGCAACTTAAGTTGAACCTGCTTTGTCCTTGGAGTGTTTTCTCCCAGTTCCTTATGTCAACTCATAAACCTTTGTCTTAATTCTCTAGTTCCACCCCCCCCCCTTCCCTCCTCTGCCCAGCTGTGGCAGGGGAGGGAGCGAATAAACGACTACCGCGAGTGCCTAGCACTTAACCAAAGTCAAACCACAACAAACACCAACCAGATTCCATGACTTAGAGAGGCTTAAGCTCTTTCACCATATGCCCCTTCAAAGGATTTTGGCCTTTGACACACAGTGCTAAATGGTCAGCTCTTACTGCAGTTTTTATGACAATGTTGAAGGGGTCTTCATTCCTGTATGGATTCTGCCAGAGGGTATTGTGCATGTCTTTGACAAGCTAAACAGATTTTCAACAAATAAATGCAACTCTTAGACTGCTCTGCAGAAGTGATGAGAGGGGCCAGCAGTGTATTCTCTCGTGCGTTTCTGAGGTCTGATCTGCTTTTAAGAATGTCAGGGTTTAACCCCAGTCAGCAACTAAGCCTCATGCAGCCACTCACTCCTCCCTAGTGGGATGAGAGAGAGAATTGAAAGGGCAAAAATGAGAAAACTCATGGCTTGAGGTAAAGACAGTTTAGTAGGGAAAGCAAAAGCCACACACGCAGGGAAAGCCAAACTAGGAATTCATTCACCACTTCCCTTGGGCAGGCAGGTGTTTAGCCATCCCTGGGAAAGCAAGGTTTAATCACATGTGATGGTGACCTGGGAAGACAAACACTGTCCCTGGGAACATCCGCTCCTTCCTCCTTCATTCTCTGGGTCTATATGCTGAGAGTGATGTCATATGGTCTGGAATATACCTTGAGTCAGTTGTGGTCAGCTGTCTTGGCTGTGTCCCCTCTTGACTCCTTGCCATACTAATTAATGTGAAGAAAATTAACTCTATCCTAGCCAAAGCCAACATTTTTAGCCCTAGGCTTGAATACAAAAGGGATTTGTGCAACAGCTGTACTGTTGTCAGAGAAGGAAAAGAGAAAAGACTGAATCTGTCTTTGAAGTTAGGATCTGCAGAGCAGCTGTAAGAGCATGCATAGAGTGCAGTAATAGATCATGGGGCATATAATCTCCTTTTTCCTCATGTTTCTACTGTGTGCTTCATATATATGTGATAAAGTCTGCCTGTAAAAAGAACTTGTTAAATTATATACTTGCAGTAATTTATTTAAAACTGTGATACACTCTGCACCACAAGCGTTAAAAGCTGTTACTGAGAAGATAGCACTATATAACTAAGACTCCAGTGATTTTCTAGTATTCAGGCTTGTTGGTGTCTAATTCAGTCTCAAATTCAGAGTGAAAATCTGAGTGGCTGTATTTTAGAAGACCTCATAACAAGAAAAAGGAGGAAAAGAAAGAAAAGCAGTGAATAAGAAAAGTCAGCAACTTGGAAGACAATTTGTAGATATCAGGGTGAGTCAGAAGGATGCATGTCTCTCCTACAAAATAGGTTTCCTCCTTCAGGCAGGAAAGCAGCATCACTCCCTTTTTTCCCTCCTTCACCTCTTCTTCCTTTGATATTATACTGCTGGACTGCACTCATTATTATAATTTTTCTGTTTTCCTACCACTTTTATTGAATTTCTTAAAAAACAGTTGATAATGAGAATAACGATCCTTATCCTAGATGAAGCTTTATCCCTCCTAAGCTTATAGTTGGATCTAAAATCTGAAACACTTTCTAAACCATTTCCTTCTGCCATTCAGGCTTTTAAATTTTGTTTGTTTGGTTTTTTCCCAGACAAAATTCAGGCAAAATACAGAGCACATATGAGGTGAAATAAATTATTTTTGGTGTCCTGAGCTAATAAGTCCTCCAGCATTGTAGAAAGATATAAAATGCTATCCGTAGACTGTGAACCATGAATTTAATATGTCCTTTTATTTATTTTCCTGATGGCAACCTGCAGTATTTGAAACACTGTGACAACTCCCCTGCCCCAAATGAAGCTGTCAGAATACATTAGCAGTGTTCCAGTTGCTTCCACAAGTCCTCAGCCCTGCAATGTATGTCCAATCCACTGTGCAGCATATGTATTATGCCTGTCATCAATTATAACTGGATCATGTGAGCATGTTTTTACAGATATTGTGGGATCAACATGGCCTGAAGTTGTTGAGAGGACACATCAATCCCCAGTCTTAGGGGTGCAGCTTCTAGCACCAGGGACCTGTGTTCTGTATAGATCTTTTCTTTTCTAGCCTCATAAGATTTGCACTGGTGAAGAGCACAGGAGTACTTGCTCCATCCTGATTTGCAGCAGCTTAACTGAGAAGGGATTTGAGGGCCAGGAAATGAAACAAATGTTTGGTAACCAACAGGGAATGCAATCTCTTTGAACAAATGTGCCTATACTTTAGGCAGTTTCTGTTACATATATTGGCATTTCTAATCTACTAACAGAGAACATTTTAATTGTACTTGTCTTATCAAACCTGCATAAAACAGAAAATCTGCTGAGTTCTTTAAGATGCTCCTTTGTTTTAAGCACTGAGACATTTATTGCAGTCTTCCCAGCTTTATTAATAATATTATTAATATTCTTTTTGCACAGAGCAGTAGAGGAAAAGTGCCTGGTACTCGTGGGTGTTTCATTATTTAAAATGTAAATAAGAAAGGCTGCAAGAAGTTAACCATCTCAGCAGGAAAAAAGGAACAAACTTTTAGTCTGACAGATATGGGCTTATCACTGTTTTCCTCATTACAGCATATGAAATACTTTATAGTCCTATATTTGTAACATCAACAAGAATATTTTTCTTTGTTCATCCACAGAATTATACACCCGCCTGTTTCTTTAGGAAAGAAATCTAGATGCAAATTTTCTGAATAGACTGTAAATTGATTTTATTTTCACAGAGTTATGAAAAAAACTTTCCTTGATTCATCCCTTATTTTCTCCTCAATTGTGCTGACTGGGTAGGGTAAAGAAAAGGCAAAGGTAAATGTATTTCATTTGTCACCATTGAGGTCTTGGGGAGCTCTGCATGTGAAGCTCTCTGTGGCATCTATAAAAAGGAGGGACATGAGCTTTCTTTTGAGCCTATACGCCTCAGAGGTTTTGTGCTCTTGGTGGATAGGTCCATGTAAAACTGAGCTGAGAAGTATTTGAACTGGTTGGGATTTGGCAGCTTTCATATCCTGGTTACAGCCCTGCACTCAATGTAAATATCAAGTTGATAATTGGTATCCACATCATAGAAGATGTTTCTCTACAGATTCTTCAACTAAGCAGCACTGTTCTCCCAATAGTCCATGTTTGTTTTCAGGTATTCAGAAATGGCAGTGACAGTGGTCTGAGAGCCAGTCCAAGTGACGTGGGTCACGCTTCCCTGCTGGAGGGTTTTGGACATTAGATACTGGTCCACCACATTACAGGAACCACAGCTGCCTTCTTGTGGTTCTGTGGCTCTTGTCACTGCCACCTGTCCCAGGGTAGGCAAGGACTAGGTAGAAGGCAGCTGTCTGTGCACCTCCCAGATCTGCAGCTGCTGGTTTTGTACAGCAGTAATGAACTTGGTCTAGCTATATATCTCACAGCTGCTTCAGGTTTGAAAATTGCATCACACCACTGCCTGGTCTTTCATACAATCATAATTTTTTAGATTAGAAAGAACTAGTAAGATGATTGAGTTTACCTGTTTACCCAGCACCGCCAAGTCCACCACTAAATGTTTTTTAACCATATCTAAATGTCTTTTAAATAACTTCAGGAATGGTTAATCTTCCAGTTCCTAGAGCACCATGTTCCAGAGCTTGACAGCCCTTTTAGTGAAAAAATGTTTCCTAATATCCAATCTAAATGTCCACGGCTGCAACTTGAGGCCATTTCCTCTTGTTCTATTGCTTGTTACTTGGGAGAAAATATCACTCCCACCTGGCTACAAATTCCTTTCAGGCAGTTTCTCAGTAGAGATCAATAAGGTCTCCCTTGAGCCTCCTTTTCTCCACGCTGAACATCTCCAGCTCCCTCAGCTACTCTTCATAAAACTTGGGCTCCAGACCCTTCACCAGCTCTTTTGCCCTTCTCCCCAGCACCTCAATGTCCCTCTTGTCATGAGATCCCCAAAACTGAACACAGGATTTGAAGTGTGTCTTCACCAGTGCAGAGTACAAGGGGCTGTACCTCCCTGGTCCTGCTGGTCACAATTTGCTGATACGGGCCAGGATGCCATTTGCGTTCTTGGCCACCTGGGCACTCACTGGCTCAAGTTCAGCTGCTGGCGACCAGCACCCCAGGTTCTTTCTGCTGGGTCATTTTCCAGCCACTGTGACCCAGCCTGTAGCACTGCAGGGGGATGTTAGGACAGAAGTACAGGACCAGGAATTTGACCTTGTTGAACCCCAAACTGTTGGCCTCCACCTATCGACCCAGCCTGCCCAGATCCCTCTGCAGAGCCTTCCTACCCTCCAGCAGATCAACACTCCTACCAAGTTTGTTGTCATCTGCAAACTGACTGAGGGTTATCTTGATCGCCTTGCCCAGATCATTGTTCCTTCACTGGATATTCATCGTGACTGAAAAGTGAAAATTAAAGCAAGGCAGATTACATCCAATTACTGCAGGTTTCAACCATGAGCCATATTTCTTCATCCCTTAACAGAAGCTAAGGCAGGAGGCCTTTGGAAGCCATGCACTCAGTCAGGGCTCCAGAACCTGCAGTGAATATAGTTGGGCAGTATTTGGATTTTACTGAGACTCTCTGCCTACTTCCTAGGTATTTAACAACCATATAAAATGCATCTTAAGAGGAGTATAAAATAATCAGTATAGCACAGAAGCCAGGGTAGTTTTTGAGTCAAAAGTGTGAGAACTGAGGAGCAATCATTAATGTTCACTCTTGAACTTCGGTTTGAATAATCCCAGTCTTAAGGGATATATATGTATGGAACGGTAGTGGATTTTGCAGTCTGGTGTATAGGACTAGAACAAAATAATGAAATTATTACTGTGGCAGAGTTCAACACATGAAAAAGCATTTGAACTGCAAGGTTATTTTATAATAGGTAAGTACAGCAAGGATACTTGCCTGAGTTTATGTTTGCTTCTCAAAGGTTCAGCATCTTTGTCTGTAAAATAATGCGCAAGAAATGATTGTCCTCTATTCACATCACCTGCATTCATTTACTGGTTTTCTCTATATGTTATGGAATGATCTAAACTGACCTCATGACAGACTTACATACTTTTTCTGCTGTGGAAACTACAGAAAAAATAATTCTCATCCCTTTATACTTCTCTTTTATTCTCTTTTTATAATTACCTTCAAAGACACTTTCCAACTGTCATATAAAATTCTGACTAAAAAGGGAAATTCTGGCTTATACATTTCTGAGCTTCTGGAGTTTCAGCCATTGTTGGAACTTTGAAGGACTGAGTACTTTTGAATGTTTTCCTTCTCAGCCTCTTTTACTACCTGAACTGGGACTGGTCATATTATTCTTTTTAACATTTATTGGTGTTGAGTGCTCAGTATCACTGGGGAAGTAAAGTGGAGAGAAGAGAAACAAAGAAAGAAAAGCTATTAAACTGGAATTATGGAGGAAACATGTACTTTATATGACAAAAAGAGTAAGAATACTGATTCTGAAGGTTAGAAAAAACAAAGATAGAGCCACCCCTTCAGAAACTTCCCTGAAATATTTGATAGCATCACATAATGAGCTAGATATTGCTGACACATCAATTACCATCTTAAAATTTATCTGCCATATTGTCTATAAGGTATGCTATCCCTCATCCAATTTATTGTCCAACACATGTAGTTAACTATTAATGAAAGGACAAAACTGTATGGATTATTAAACAAATGATATATGGAGCTGTCTACTTAAGTGCATGATAGCTGAAAGGTAGATTAATATAGTATATGTCAATATATGGTAATCACTTGAATTATGCCACCACAGCAAAATGATCTAAATGATTCCACTTGAGTACCTAAGGTTAGGGACCCAAATCTGTACTTGGGCAACAGCTTTTCAGGGCTGTCAGATGTTAAACGTGCAGCTCACAGTCTTCACTGAGCTCAGCAAAGGCTGTGATTGCTAAGCTCTCCTGAAAATAAGATCATCTGAATTTTGTACTAGGCTGCCTAACTCCTGGCTTCCATTTGAAAACTTTGTCCAGAGGTATCTGAGGAAGTGAGGGTTAAACATCCCTTCTATCAGCTTGACTGAGATTTATTGTGTAATGCACTTCCTCCAAAGAAAGATGTTTAACACTATTGATTGCAAGGTTGCCTACTTAAAATAGCATAATGTGACAAATGATGGATACCACATAGAACAAAATTATAAGGTAATTCAATATATGTGCATGTATGGTATGTATATCTGAATAGCAGCTTCATTTTTTCATGAGGGTGAGTTAGAAGGTCATCTATTTCACTTAAAGGCATTGAACGTTTTTGTTAGTTTGACAGCCATTATGGGCTTGATCCTGTTATTCAAGGCAGTCATTAAACTCCTATTGACCTAAAGTGGGTAGGAGTGGGGCCAAACTTTAAAATATGCAAAGCAGACACTGTGAGATGTAAAAAACCTAAGGGATAATATTGCAGAGTGAAAAGAGCATTATGGTGGCTGCTATATATAAACAATAAAAATCTTAAGAATCATCTGATGACTTCAAATATTTAGTACCACAGTATTGCTTCTGTTAAAACTTCTCCTGCTAAATTTAGGATTTTCTCAATCTTTCAAGAAAGACATGCAACTTTGTACTGTGGCTTTGTTGCATCATAGAGCAGATTTACTGCTTACACTTTTTAACGCTGGATTTATTCTTAGATGTGGGTTGTATGATGGTCTGTAAGCCTTACAAAAATCGGTGTTTTTAATGGCATTTAGATGAATTCTTAAATCTGTACTAGGAAAATCAGGTAGGAAGAAGGCAAAGAAAGCTGTTTCTGAAAACAAGTATGTTTATTAATGGAGAAGTCAGTGAAAGAGACAAATTTAGGAGAAAAAGAATATTTCTATCACTGCAATGCATTTCATGCTCCAGCACAAAATCAAACCCAAGCCTTTTCATTTCTTCTTTTTTCAATCTGTCATGTGTCATCAATCTCTTTCCTTCTTATTTGCAGCTTCCTATGAAACGTTGGGGTATTTGCTGCACATGCTTAGGAGTACACAGAAAGAAGAGCAGGACTGGTCTGATGTACAAATGGGCTTCTGTCCTCTTGCTGATGCACATTTCAGCTTGACACATGCACCCAGAAAGTTCTTATCTTCCAAGACACACTTGAAGAAGATTCAACTGCAGGGCTAGACCAAGGGACTCTGTTATCCTGCTCATTACTCGTCCCTGAGGTATGGAAGTTCCTCAGCTGGTAGCGATGTGTTTCATGGCTATCATTTGAGCATAAGGAAGTAAGGAGGTAGAGAACACAGTATTGCTTCACTGAGTGAACCTGCAGAGCTATTTAGGTAGCTCAGCGATACCTCTGACTGCACAATGAGAATAACCCAAGGTTTTATGCAGGACATGAAGAGTCATCCCCACCTTTCAGAGTGAGGCCATTTTAGCTAAGTGCTTTAACATCAACTCCTCAATGTTTTGTTTTCAGGGATCAATAGCATGTTAATTTTTAAAAACTGTACTCAAATATAACTCAGCTTTAGTATTTCATACTTCCAATAAAAAAATAATAATTTCATGATCTGAGGTCATGTGATGAAATAGTAGGTCAGATTTAAATCCAATCTTATGTTCCTTGAAACACCCTGAAGTTTAAACTCAGAATAAGTTTTATAAAGAAGTTGCTATGGTTTAAACTCTGTTACAGTTTTAACTCAAAGTGAGATTAAATGAGTAAATTATTAGTAAGGAGGTAGAGATAAAATGCAGAAGCTCAGACAATGTTTGCTTTGGTTTTTGCTCATTCAAACTCAGAAAAACAGAGAAGACTACAAACACACCTCTCATAAATCACAGATATATTCCAAAAATATCCTGCAAAGTAAACACTTTCAGTTTTACAAATTGGTATATGATGTTTTATACCATGAATTTGAAAGATTATTTATTATGTAGATTTATTTTTAAAATTATTTTAAATGAAATGAGATTTTGAAAATAAAAAGCAATAAAATCTGGAAATGCAGTTTCAAGTGGATAAGTAAATTCAAACAATGCAAATACAGTACTCTAAGGACTTTCTTTGCTCCATCTTTGTTTGCAAGAATTTTAACCTTTTTACCTCTCCCAGAAAAGTCCAGGGAATTTAGCAAAGGGTATCAGATTCTATGTAATCCTTTAATGAAGGCTTTGCTTGACTGTAGTTTGCTGTTAAGCAAGGATCAATTAATTAATTAATTAATTAATTCTCATGTTGTTGCTTTGACATTTCCAAACATAGAACAAAAGGAGAAGGTCAGAGTTGTTGCCTGAAATGCTACAAAGAGACGAGAAATTGTTTCTCCCCTGTTCATTTATCAGAAAGCACTCAGTTTATATTTAGAAAGCTTATTTATCGTATATATCTGTCTGAAAGTCTGAGTACTGGTTTCTCTGTTTTGAGTTCCTTGTTACAAACATTTTATTATAAGCCTAAGATTGTCTGTAACTTAGAACACTGCAATTGGTACTTAACTGTAGTTAATTCTGATCTATTTAGGCTTGTACTGTCAAACTAAGTAGAAAGATTCATTGTTTTTTAATTATACACTCCAATGAAGATACTACAGTTGACTAAGTTTAGTCTACTAGAGAACAATTTTAGCAAATGCTATCTCCTTTTGTTCTTTTGGAGTTCAAGTCCATCATGTGAATTACTTGTCACCCAGCAATTCTGGAACTCTTTGTTATGATAATGCTTTTATTCTAATTCCAGAACAGTTTCAAAATGTGTGTTTGGAGTACTTCATTGTGTAAAACATAAAAAGTAGTTAAGAGGTTTTCTTACTGCCTCAGGTACCTTCAGTAGGTTTTGGCTTTGAGATCAGAATCTCTCTGGAAGCTTGAAGAGGAATACTGGAAAGGAATCAATTTTTTAGCTGTTTCCAGTGCAATGTAATTTTTTCTATTTGAAAAAGATCTAGATACATTTGATTATTTAAGAACATCCATCACTGATACTTGAATTTTTTATTTAACTAGGTGTCTATTTTCAGTCTTTCTGTCATCCTTATTCTTCCATCTTTACTTTTTCTTCAGCTGTGAACAAGACAGACAGCTTACTACTTTTCTACCAGCCCTAATGGTCTCTGAGCCACTTCCTGTAAACTGACACAGGGAAAAAAATTGCTCAAAGGACTTATGACACTTTAGAACCTGTGATGGATGGACTTTCAAGGCTGCTACTGCCTTTTCCCTTTCTTTTCCTTTCTTATTTGAACTGTGACTTATTCCTTTCCACTAATTCTTTTTAAGTTGTGAAGAAAAAATAAGAAAATGTTCAAAAAGACACACAACAGACTTTAAGGGTTTAATTAATTAATTTTCTGAGATATGTTGATTAGCAATGGGTTTAAAGCAGACCAGATGTGCTTTTCTCATGGCCCCAACATAAAATATAGTCTTGGTTTTGATCACCAATTTACAGTCACCAAAATTACTTAAATACAAGGTTATAGCATATTGGATGACCAGGTGGAAAACACGATCATTAGAAGCAGAGCTAATAGCAATGGGAAAGTAAATCGGCTGAAATGGTCAGTTTTGTAAAACTGGTAGTAGTTTCAGAACTTGTACAACATGTGAGTAAACTTGCACACTCTCTGCGTCTTGTGTGACAGGAAGAAGAGATTGGGAAAGACAGGAGTGAATCTGGAGCCTTCCTTACAACCAGTGGCCAGAAAAGGAAGCTGTCCCTTTGGCAAGATCATTGTTGCTCAGAATCAAATGTTTAAATGATGGACTGCTTTCTGAGATTTATTCATTCTGCACTGGCACTGCATGTAAGTTGACATTTAAAATGCATTAACACAGTGCTACTTGATGTACTGTATTATGCAGCCTATCAGTTTTGAAATGGAGTTGGGCTTGTCAGCAAAATCCTCCTTGCTGTACTCAAATAAAGTTAGTCAGCCTTGGATCAAGGTGGCTTAAGGGACCTACATAATTTTAATGCCTCTGTAATGTTTTTTCTTTATTTTTTTATTGATTCTGTCATACTTGGGTTCTTTAGGATCTTTCTCCATATGTGAACATACGGACATTCCCCTTTGTGTCCACAGGGCTAAAGTATTTATATAAAATAAAATAACTTTAATTCCTATGGTTACTCAAAATCTTTATTTATATGATCTTCCTTTATGTCTTTTACTCTTCCTTTGTTCTTGATGAATAATTTTTTCAGCATTTTGCAGCACATAGTGTTATTTTTACCCCATGCCATCAGATACTTAATTATGTAAAAACTCATCACAGATTTCAATGTTACATCTCAATAAGCATTAGAAAAGCTGTAGTTTTTCTTAATTGCTGTGTACAGCTAGACTTTCTCAGACCTGGATAACACCTGGATAACAAAGTGTAATCTTTGGGGAGAGCTGGTGATCAACAACAGCAAATTCAAGTAACATCATGTACAGAGAACTTCCCAGGAACAGTCCATATCTTGTTATTAAAATGACTGTCATGGATTTTTACAGAACAACTTGCTTTTTGCTGTGTGAAATAAAAATTCTTCACTGTTTGGGAATGAAGGACAACATAGCCCTCCTCTGCGGCATCTGCATGATATCCCGCCCTTAAATTCAGGGAGATCTTCTTTCTTCCTGTTCTTTGGTTGGCTCTTCTTGCTTCAGAGAACATTTTTATTTTTAGTAATTGAGAGTTTTTCTGGCTAGTGATTTGGATAATTGAGATGACTCTGTATATATTAATATTTACCAGGTGCTCTTAGCAATCTTTCTGCCATGACTACTTCTGTATTTTCCCCATTACTTATAAGGCATACATCACTAATCTTTCATTCAGCAACATGACAGCTTCAAATCCTTCTGAGGCTCCACTGAATGAAAGGTTGTTATTCTTGTCAGTCTGTATGGGGCTTCCATTCTTTTCTCAAATGTGCAAGCAGTACATGCCCCTGTCAGATTTCTTACCTCTGCAATGAAATTTATTTCTTCCTGTACTCCAGGGGTTAATTTTCTTAAGTAAACAGTAGCAAATGTGCAATATAAGGATTCATGTTTTGAGTTTCTGGATTATTAAATCAATTCTTTAGTTTCTCCTGTAAAGTCACTTTTCTAATGCTGAAAACCATTGGGGTTTTTTTTCATAAAATTCATGTCATCAAATAGCTCTTGTAGTGTTTTCATATTTGTTTTATAGTCCAGCTTTGTTGATGCTACTTCATGGAGAAGCAGCACTTACCCCTTCAGAGGCTGCTTCATTAGTACCAAGTAACTTTCACTGTTGCACTCTGTAATCTACTGTGCTGTTTGCCTTCTGACACATTTGCCTGCTAAGAAAACAATTGCTGAAGGACTGCAGATAAATCAAATGTATCTATTTAAAGTATGCTAAAGCCTATCTAACAAGTCTATCATAGTCTTTCCTGCTGGAAAATGTTCTGTTCTTATTTTCTTACAAAGAGACATGTTCTCAATACAGACAAAATCCTCTCAGAGGATGGAAGGGTAGTTATTTATTTAAATAAATTAATAAATGTAAAATGTGCTTCTATACAAAGGCCTTTCATTTGTCTTGGTTATCTTTTAAGTGGGGCTCAAACTACACATACCCATAGATAACTATATTTATTGTAGTCCATAAGGAAGGGAGCAGCAAATTTCTATATTCCTGGCTTGTTTATAAGTGCTTTTGTAGACTAAGGTGAGTAAGCACTCACTAGGTAAGTTTATCCTCTTGAGCCCTACTTTTATAATACAAAACATGACACTGGGCCACACTGTTCCTGAAGCAACCACCTTTTCCATCCACAGTTCTTTCCATGGCATAGCACTTAATGAAGTTAATCCTGCACTACTCATTTGGTGAAAGAACCTTGGTAAGATTTCCATAATCTTTCAACTGCAAAAACAAGGCACAGGCACTTGCTCCCATTTCTACAACTATTTCTTTGCCTGAACAAAATATTTTCTCACCTACAATAGAGACCTGAGGACACTGAGCTGAATTGGTAAAATATATTTACCTTAATGAGATGGGTGAGACTTGTGAGTTCAACATTACTGAACTATTGCAGTAACCCTTTGTAGCAGAAGGAAGTATTACTGGCTTTGCTGTGTTTTATTGAGATACATTGAAGCTTCTACCTATATTTTTGTGAAAATTCAGTTACACATTCTATCCCATTTCATTCAAGCTTGCTATAAACATGAAATGTTAGCAAAAATCAATTTATTTATGGGCTTATTGGCACTTTGGAGAAGAAATGAATGAAAATTTTCATATCATGAGAATCCCTTGACAACAGTAAAGCATCTACTGGATTTAGCAGGATCACCACCAATATCAAGTTTTTTGTTTCCCTTTTTAGAGTTTCTAATACCTCTGGTTGCTAAAGCAGTGATCATCTATTCTGTGTTTTTTGAAGAGTTCACTCTCAAAAGACATGGTTTCATTTGCATTCAGTCCTAGATATTTCTTTTGACTTCGTAATCTTTTAGACTTCCACAATTCACATATGCCAAGCTAAATTCCTCTCTTTGTTCATCTAGAGGATTGTTCATCTAATCTTTGTAGCCCCTCTTTAACGTTTTATCCCTGTGGTTGAATTAATGTCCCTGATTTCAGAGCCACAGTGATATTTTACTGATAGTTCTGGAAAAGGGACTAGTGTGTGTCTCTGGTAGGAGAAATCCTTTAAGAAATAAATGTCTGCACCTCACAGATTTTTACGAATGTCAGATTTTGTTGGGATAATAGGCACACTGTAAATGCAGGCACTTTGTATGCGTACTCTATTCCATGACATGTAAATTTAATAAGGCAAAAAAATTAGCTTTACTTTACTTGTGAACATTATTGCATCTTTGCATGGCTGAGAGATCAGAGAAGTTCTGTTAAGACTCATAATTATGACGGAGATTTTTTAAACTTGCTGTTTCAAGTGTTCATCAGATTGTTTGATACCATTTTGATTTATGCTGCGGTGCGGTCAGTAGGGGCACCGGGCGTCCATCC
>VYZT01000660.1:573-29618 GCA_013400735.1 Pomatostomus ruficeps | reverse complement strand
GGGGGGGGGCAGCAGTGCCTGGCTATGAGAAAAACAGAAATCTGGCCAACAGCACACCGCAACAGGTTTACTTCTTGCATTTAGGCTGAAAAAGCATTTTCAATAGTGTAGATAATACAGCCAATTCTTACTTGCAATATTACAAAATATTAATTTAGTTTGAATCTAATGTTTCCTGCACTAGAGTAATGCAGTTTTAGCCTTGTTTTATGAACTTGTTTGCTTTTTACTTTAGGATATTTAATGTTTACAAAAAAAGCAAAAAAACCCACATTTTAATAATTACTATTAAAAGATGACAGTTTGTATTACAAATCAAAAAATCATCCTCAAAAACTGAATGCAACTGAATAGGCAAAAGTTTAGTTCTCCTTTAAAAGACATCACTAGTCTGATAGTTATTGCTGACATAACTCATGGACAGAATCAAGCACCATCTTCAAAAGTATAGGTATTACATTTATGCATATATAAAATACTGCTAGAACTAGGACTAGAAGTATGAGAAAGAGTTATAGCACCCAATTTTAGACACTATGAGATAGCTATCAAGTGAAAATTGGTCATTCTAGAATTCCTCTGTAGGGCAATTAATTTTACTTATCTCTAAGTCTTAGGAGATGACCTTTAGGAAGTGCTTACTTTCTTCCAGTAAGTGCAAAAGAAGCCTAGTTTGACTGAACACCATTTAATTAGGGCAGATGAATCTCATTATCTTAGCACTGGATGATACTGATGGCTTCCAGTATTCAAAAGTAGTCCTTAAACAGAAATATATGAGCTAGAAAAGAAAAATACTTTGAATCATTAAAGCATCAGTTCTTCTGAATGAGATAAATGTTGGGAAAGAACTGTCCCTAGGTCCTTTGTTCTTACGAGAAGGTTCGTTTCCTCAAGTACTGAGGAATCTTCAATTTAAGTTCTTCCGAACACGTGTCTCCCTGGAGAGACCCTTTTCAGCTGTGCTGGGCTGAGGACGTGCTCCCTGCAGAGCTGGGCTCTGCTCTTCACAGGAGTCTCCCATTGCCCGCATGAACTGCAGGCACCCTGCCACAGCCCTGCGTGGCTCACCCTCCACTGCAGAGGGTCTCCAGGCTGAGCATACACAGATGTTTGCTGGGAAAGCAGAGTCCCCTCTCCCACCACTTTTCCTGAAGTGGTCTCTCCTGACCCAGGCAGAAGTGGCCACAGTAATCAGCCAGCCTTCCTCTCCACTCCCTGTAGCAGTGATGCAACCATCGGATGTAATCCCCATTGCACTGCCAGAGTCACTGACCCAGCCCCCTTTCTCCATGTGGATTAATGAGGAAGGCCATTGGGACAATTACCCCTCTCAGGACAGTGAGCCTGAGGGGAAGGGAGAAAGTGAGGCTGGGGAAATCCCTTATCTCCCCTGATTTTCCCGCCCTTTGTACCTGTCTGTCAAGTTTCTGTTCTACCCCTTTCCCCTCAGAACTGTTTTAATATTCATCAAGTTATTTGAATATTCATAGTTTGCTGGAAAGTTCTGTTACCCCATTATGTCCATTGGTTAATGTAAATGTGTCCCCGCCCCGTTCAAAATTTATTGGGCCCCGTCACCTCTCGTCATTCTCCTATTGGTTGAGACCCTAGATCTGCCCCTTGTTCTGCCCCTCCTACCCTCCTTAAAACCCCCTGTCACGCACATTTTTTGCTTTCTTAGGTACCTTACCTATCTGGTAATGATGTATGTTCTCCGGGGCTACAATAAACTGAGGTGATCTGCTACCAGAGAGTTCCTCTGCCTCTTTACTTTTGTCAGCTACTGTTTCATCAGCTGCTGCCGCTCCCTGGCGGGGGAGATGGCCTTGGGGAGGCTCGGCAAACCTGAAAGCGTAAGCAGGTATATTGCACGAGCAGCCAAGCGCTCACAAACTGTCACCTCTGTTGACCAGCAGTCTAGTGGTCAGTAGCTGCCCACCGCGACGACTCTCCAGCTGCAGTCTTCAGCCCAGATTACAACCCAGGCTCAAACACAGTAAACTGGAGAACATGAAATCCTCTCAAATCTCACCAGAAAATGCTCTCCGAAGTTCACCTATAAGTTTTGCAGGGAATTTCCCATTTCCATTTTATCATTTCCAGCTTACCACTGGCACAATTCTGATCATTATGGCTAATGCAGATAACCATGAATAAGGTTTCATAATCATGTTAGAAGTGAACGATAGAGCTGCACAGGCTGGAATTCCTGATATTTGTCACCTTTATATTGTTGGGATGTGTGTGGAAAGAAACAGGGCATACTTCAGAGTTTTGGATATTTTCAGATTAAAACACTTAAAAGTGAACAGTACTTAAAATTTCATATACCCTACTCACAATAATTACTATTTTCTTTCTCCATCTCCTTATAACTGGTCTGGCTTGAGTCCTGAGGTGCCTGCCTCCTGCTTCCATTCCTGGGGGTCAGACCACGTTATTTCAGAAATTCATGTTCTGAAGTACCTAACAAATCTCACTCTTTAGTAGCAAGGACAATGGTCAGGAAAAAAAAAAAGAGCTTTTTCCCCCCAGCTGGCTTGGTGCCCTGCTTATTTAAGGAGATATAATAGAGGTGGACCATAGGGCCTTCTTTTCTTGTGCCCTGCTTAAAAAGGACAACAGTGAGCTGTCTCAGCTCTTTGACAAAACAACTGCAGGTGCTAGCCATGAAAATCACCTTCCTTGATGGATCAATTTTCTCTCCCTATTCTCTCTCATTCTACAACCCTCCTAAGCAGCTGACAGTATGTTGAGTGTTCATCTGTGGGCTGAGATTCCTAAAATTCTTGTCAAGCTCAGTATCATTAATCAGATCTAATGCTGAGTATTTGTCTGCATTGCATCTTGCATTACCTCTCTCAAGCCTTAGCCCACTTTGGTACTTTCTTTGGGTATTTGGGATGGAACAGATGTAACAGATGATTCAGCGATTCTTTTGACTGTGTACACAATGTATTAGTTTCTCTTTAGATGAATGCACAAAATTTTAACAACTTCTTTGGGGAGACTATTTAAAAGCCAGATGTATTTTGCGGTTAGGAAGACAGAATAGGTAAAGTTTTCTTCCTCGCATTGTACAGAAGCTAATTGAATACTACTTACAATTTTACTGCTAATTTAAATTCATATAAGAATAAAGATGCCCCCTGACAATTTTGCTTGAGCTTTTTTTTCCCTTGAAATCACAGGTATTATGAGGAAGGAAATTGAATTCCCAAAATTTTACATTCGCATAGTTACCAAAGGCATTGGCTTCTATTTTCAAAAACAACTGAACAGGTCTGCTTTTTTATCACACAAAACTTAATCCTGTTTAATAGTTGAATGACCCTTCCATCAAATCCTGTATTTAATTTTCATCCAAGTATAGGAACCTAACCCTAGCAAGAGAAATAGTAATTGAGGAACATCTTATAGAGAGACTTTTATCTTCCTTAATATTCTTTTTTCCTTGTGAAAGTCTGGCTTCTCCTTTTCATTTTATGCCTAAAAAGAATATTAAAATATTTCAACATAAGACAGTAAGCTGCCAGTACAGACTGAAAACAAATTTTATCTAGGAAGAGATAAACTCATGACTAATAGTCAAAAGAGCAATTATGAAGAAAGCCGCATTGCAACCAGCATTGTACACTCACAGTAATCAGTACTGCACACACAAAAATCAGTGTAACTATACCAGATAAAATGTTTCTTTGAAGTTTTCCAGGTGCCTTGGTGTCCTCTTCAAACACAGAAGCTGATTTTTGTTGACAGAAATAGGTACTTTGCTGTGAAATGTGTTCAGATTTTAATGTGTCAATGGTACATTTAACCTGGAGCAGATATGTGAAAATGTCATCCAGGACAAAATTTGACAATTACTTTCCAAGCAGAACAAAATGCACTTTTTGCATGTAGCATTTCTGAAAGCTATAAACTATGATTCCTCACAGTCTTACAGTGGGAGCTAAATAAACAACTATCAAAACCACAGGAAAACTATCATATCCAAAGTGGAAAATAATGTTAACATTTTTTGTTTGCTAATAATTTTCCAATATCAAATATAGGGATTAGTAAATAATATTGCAATAATTTATGTAAATGAAGAAAAATTATGAGCTGACTATTTTACTGTTTATACAGCTCCCAATTTGTCACTTGCCCAGAAATGTGCCTACAGTTCTGATAAGTAGCACTGAATCTAGAATTTCCACAAATTCTGAATGTGTATTTCTCCTCCATTTTTTCCATTGAAGAAATTGGAACTGAACAAAATGATATTAACTCTGCTGGAATTTGTGAAGTTATTGTCCTCCAAGGTGACTAATTAGAATTGTAGTTAGATCCTACATGGGTTCATTCACCTTGTAGGGATGCATGTGTCTTTCTACTGGCTCCAGGGAGACATCAGGGTGACTGTAAGGCCTCAGTTGTATTTTTTTATTATAGACTGGAACAAGACTAATTTAATTTCTATACCATACCATTGTGATTATACCCTCTGCAACGTCAGAACATTCTTTCCAGAGTTTGGGGTCCCAGACCCACAAAATTAGTCAGAAAATAATAAAACTGACCACCAGAGCTGACTTGCAGAGTATCTATTGAGCACCTGAAGTCAAACATATAGATGGGAAGTAAGCCTCGGATTTTCCAGAGCCAGCTCTTTTGTTGACGAATAAAGTAGCCAGTGTTCATTTATACAATTCACACCACCAAACTTGGGCTTATTCCTTACTTATGCTATATTGAAATTCAATGTCTATTGATGCTCTTTTCCATGCTGTGAATTTCATCTCTCTGTGTCATAGTATATAGAGAAACGGAAAGGCCTAAATTCAGTTGTGCAATGGAAAGACAAAGTGCTTTTTCCCCTGCAGTCCAACCTCATTTAACTATCAAGCAGTTGAAAGATAAAAAAAGCTATCTTCCATAAGACGCCCACATTTCCAGAATTCAACATTTTCAGTGCTGTGAGCTGTTGTGCAAATCTGAAGAGCAAGGGTCCAGCTGCTCACTAGGGTGTAATATTGGTGCTGTAAGCAATCCTTTGCCATGTGATAGTTTTATATGCATTGCATGGATGGTGACATTGTAAAGCGTGTTGTCATTTATTCTCATTTTCATTTTTTTTTTTCACAGCTGAAGCATTAAACACATCTTGAATATATCCTAACATCAGTGCATGAAACTGTGTGCTTGTTATACGTACAGAGTGTTCAGAATGTGTAAATTGTTAATCTTTTCTATTATTTGGTACCTTTGATTGAAGGCACTAACCACCATTAAGTATTCAATACTCACGGCAAATACATCCATAATTCAGTACTATTCCATCTACTTAAAACTATTGCATATATTTGTAGTATCTCAAATTCTATTACTGCTTCTGTTCCATGGTAGAACAGATTTTCTCTTAATCCCTGGAGACTGTATGGTATTAAGAAGACATTAGTGATGAGAACAACTTTATTAAGCCTACTAAGTTATGAACAGAGTTGTATATATCCATAATGGAGCTCTTTATATTAGTCATCTACCTCCACATTAATTTCTATATATCAATCCTACAATTTTAAAGAATCCAAAAGGCATTACAAGGACCAGGAAAAAACTCAAAAAACCCCCACACAGGGTCATAAAGCCTAACTTTTAGAAAGTCACATACAAGTGATGAAGCTGTCCAGCAGCAGCACAAGTATGCATGGTGCATTGGGAGGAAGCTGGACTCAGTGGAACAGCGCAGCTCCATCCCACTGTTCTCTCCCAGCTTTGCTGACAAGCTGCTGCTGTCCTGAAGTGACCAAATCCCATGTTTTTATGTTTGAGTAAGGGTCCTGAGTGCATCTTTCTTGCATGCCAGTGTAATCCCCCTTCCTGTGGGATGTGGTGGAAGACGCCCCCATGATCCTGCCATGCTGCCTGGCTAGGAGTAGTGACTCCTGCCCTGCTGGCTGCCTGCTGAAGGTTACTAAGAGAGATTCTCCTCAAACACAATTGGCAGCAACATGTCAATGAGGTGGTGAGATTTATTATAAGACTAGTCCTGAGCTAAAGGAAAAGTTCTCAGAGCATGGTGCATTGAAATGAGTTTTCAAATGGTCAACATCAGCCTTCTAGGTGATTTGATAGTCCTTCTTCTTTGAAAATAAGTCAGTATAAATTATTTCTGTACTTCCAGTGTGAATCCTTTTTCATTCACATAATTGTCTTTTTCTGTATTCCAAGGTAGTAGATTGGTCACATCAGGTGCAGAAGCAAATGCACTAAGATCTGAATTAGCTGTCTGATCTTTCTAAGAAGGTAACCCACAGGAACATGACACCAATTTATTCTAGATACCTCATTTTTTTAATGCTATCCATGACACTGCACATCTGAAGTTTCCCATTTTAAATTTTGAAGAAGTTTGATCTCAGAGAAAGCTCTATTCAATCATTGTGCTTTTAGATGAACAATGTGCACTCTTTTCTCTGAAGTTTATTGCAAAACAATTTTGTTTTCATGTATTTCTGCTTTACCCAGTGTATTCCATTAAGGCATTTTCAGAATCCTAAATCAGAATATCTCTGCTACACTGTGCATGTATTCCTTAATAAAATCTGGGTATGTCTCTGTGGGGATTTTTTTGATTCTTTTTTAATCAGTATGTTCTGACTTTTTTTCTGAGTGAGCCTGTTGCAAAATTCCTTGAAGACTGATATCTATAACACTTAAGTTTTGGCAGTTGTCTCATACTGCTGCATATTTTTTAGTGATTAGGGCGCTGGTTCAACAATGTCTGTCCTATGAAAGACATAAATGAAGTACAGTGATGCCAGAAGGCTTTAATACTCTGTACTTTCCAGCACAACAGGCTGTCTTAGTATTATTACTTGGAACTCTGCATTCATAAATTTATATTTTCACTGTCAGAACGTGAAATGTGACTTTGGTGGAAAGCTGAGATCTGATTTTTCAAATTATTTGTTGCCTTTGGTGAAATTTAACCTTATTGCCGCTCTTACAGATGATGATCCTTGAGTATATTTAAAAGATCTTGAGAGTAGAAACAAAAATGAATCATGGCAATTAAAATCCTCTTCCAGCTACAACAACTCTTTCATACATTCTTCTCTAAAGTAATGTTTTATATTCATAATATGTTAAAAATTAAGTGCTAAAAGCATATTCAAAAACATTTTAAAAATGCTTTCATTTTTCACCTGTAATTGAGTCATAAATATTAGCAACTAGCTATGAAACTAATTTGGCTTATTGCATTACTCATCCTCATATCTTAATTATTGATTAGCACTCTTACTGACAGTGAAAGGTTCCCTTTGAAATGTAATTACTGCATTGTAACACTATGCTATGACTGTCTCCAAAATTATCTGTGCCACAAATTTTCTCTATAATTAAAATAATATGTTTAAATTTGCGTCTGGGCAGTCAGGCAAGTATCTTCATACTATATTCATATGTATTAAAGAATCATTTGTAATAGACAAGGGAATTAAACATCATGATATGGTTTATTTCTCCAGTAAATTAACTCAGTACCCAAATGAGTGTCTCATGGCTTTTGCCACCTGCTTACCTTCCTTCATTGTCTGTATACCCCTTGAAAAGATCATGTTTATTGATTAAAATGCAGTGTGCCTTGGAAATAAAAAAAAAAAGTTTTACTTCATGCTAGCAACACTGTGTTAGCACCTTCCACTAAGTCATCATAACATGATGAAAATATATTCATGTCCACATGAAGTTATTATATGTGATATATTATTAATCTTATATTCTATTTTAATAGATCACAGAATGTGTAAGTTTGGCTAGAGGTCTCCTTCAAGCCTTGAATGAGATTGTTTTCGATGTGTTGAGTTAGAGGAGACAGGATGCAAAATTTTCATGTTTTTAACAAGCTTGAGCAATTACTGTTTAGTAGCCAAAATGTTCTGCACCCTCATGAAAACTATTTTTGAGCTACTGCAATAGTCACTTACAAAAATCTTGTCCTTCTCCTTCTCTTCAGTATATTCCCCCCTAAATTACTGATCTTTCTTTTTAATTTGAAAAGAAGTTAGCTGCATGAAACTGTTTCATTAAAGGACTCTGCTTTGGGTAACGATATTCCCAACTCAGACAGTGTTGTAGATCCAAACTTCCTAACAATATACATCCTTACCTGGCAAAATAATTGACTAAAAAGATCTTTGAATTTCTACAGCTGCTCCAGGTTTCAGACTTCATGTCATCCTCCATCCCGATAAATAATTTCTTATATGCAATTTCCCTGTGTGATTTAAAAGCTGTGTAATGTTTATGGAATGGCATATGTAGCCCATATACTGATAATCAGCCCAGGGTGCCAGCTGACAAACTGTGTTTGCAGTGCTCTGGTGAGCAGGGATTTTCCTGTCCAACTATAACAGCAAAGGAAATCACAGAATCAGAATCACAGAATGGCTTTGGGATGGAATTTACCTTAAAAATAATCTAGATCCAACCCCCCTGCCATGGGCAAGGACATCTTCCACTAGCCCACGTTGCTCAGCACTCCATCCTTGAACACTTCCTGGGATGGGGCATTCACAGCTTCTCTGGGCAACCTGTTCCAATGTGTCACCACTGCCACAGCCGAGGATTTCTTTCTAATATCCAATCTAAATGTACCCTTTTTCACTTTGAAGCCGTTCCCCCTTGTCCTATCACTACATGTCCTTACCAAAAGTCCCTCTCCAGCCTTGTTATAGGGTCCTGTTAGGTCAAATAAACTGCATGTGTAACCTCTAACACTTCCTTAAGCTGTCCCCTTGGGTTACAGAAGAAATCCATGGAGCTGATAGAATAGATTTTAAAACTAACAAGTACTTTGTCTTTCAGATTTTTTGAGGTTTCATACATTTCTTACGAATAAAATTATCTTCAATACTTTGAATAGATACTAATTTTATTTATCAGAACTAAAATTTATAGCACTGTTTTTATGAGTGTGGGCCAACGTTGAAATGAAGTGCAAAAGGATTAATCAGAGCAAATAGAAATCTTTTTTAAATACCACTTTCAGGTCCTACAAATTTAAAAAACCTGTTCTATGAATACATTTTTTTCATTTAGAGGGGTTTCTTTGAGTCTGGTTTCTGTAAAATTTATAATTTCAATTCTGTTATTAAAATAGTTGCAATGATAAACATTCAAGAATCAATAGTTGTTAAGTTATTTCATTCATAGTATTAGGTGTTTTCAAGCACTATTGCTGCAAATGATAATATTCAAAGTACATATGTAATTGATCATTTACTTGTTGAATAACTCATTCTCAGTTATTTTCCATTGCTGTTGCTGACAGGAATCTTTGGAAGGATGATTAATGTGTTCTAGATAGCATGCTAAAGTCACAAGATTTGCAGCTGCACACTTGCCAAAAGAGAGAAAATGCTTCTGCTCTGTGGCGCATGTAATTAAGCATCCAACTATTGAAAATGTTATAAAATAATGAAGCATAATTGGAGAACTTTTAAGCAGGATTTCTGCTCTGTCTCATAGCAGCTAGTACAAATGGAAAAGCCTAGTAAACAAAAAGTGGCATTGCCTCTTCCAGTTGTGATTTGATAAGAAATAGATAGATGCATGCCCCTAAGAAAAGGGAAAGTCAACAGAGTAACTGAAGTAAAAAAAAGAGTGGGGAAGGGATCATCAGAACTATTGACTGTGAATAAACCACTAGAAGCACATACAGATAAGGAAAGAAGTCATTTCCTGTGACATTACCTGCTAAGCAATGATTTACCAACAGCAACCCTTCCAGAGAATAATGTGGCATTTCCTTGAATGCAGAGTGATTAATGGCAAACCAAGTACAGCTCCAAATGGTTTCTTTTTGAAAGCCTCTTTGTACTTTAGCAAGAGGCACGGGTAGCATAGACTCACACCCCTGCTGGTGTAAATCAGTGTATCTCCAAGGAAGTCACCAATATGGTGCTCATATTTATTTGGTGAGAATCTAAGCCAAAGGAAGGAAGGTGAAATCAAAGAGCAATCCTTATTCATATCCACTGTTCCACAAATACCAGATACACATTGATAGAGCCATGCCTTGTGAAACTGAGAAGGGAGCAGTATATGGAAAACAGGCAGCTGTAAACCTTTCACTTGAACAGCCTACGAAATGATAGCCACTCTGAGCAGGCCAAAGGATGGAATGGATCATCTGTGTCACTGAATCTCTTTCAGGTAATTGCACTATATAAAGTATTATGTAACACATATATATTGATTTGTTTTCTACAGCAGGTGCACTCCATGTTCAACATATTTATATATTTTCTATACTACTTCAGTTAGAAAGCTGTCCCAGCACTGTACTTTTGCAGAGCCTGGATGAAAACCTCTCACTTAACTATGTCTTTATTTGTGACTACTCTACTTACATGCATTGTACCAATGGGAATGGTGTCATGGGATCTCAAATCACACAAAAAATGCTACTCCATTCCATGCAACTTGGAATGAAAATTATTGTTTATTGTAGTAATATTAGAATGGATTGTGATCTAATTGGCCACAAATAGAAAGCTCTAGAGCACTGGAGGAAACCGAGGGAGAACGGTTTATATGATAGTTTTTGAATATATTTCACTACATCTTGATTTGACATGATTGCAGTATCTGCTTTCATCCATATATTTTATTGACCCACTCATGTTTTAGTAGGATGACATTACCTTTCTTCATAAAGCAAGATTTCCAGAATGAAACAGTCCTGTTGCTTTTGTTAAAGGCAAAATCCGGGGCTGGAGGATAGATAATCTGCCTGAACACTCAGAAGCACTGTTTTAGCTTTGTAGTCTGACAGACTGCTGGCAGTTTTCACAATTCTTTAACTGTTTCTGTCTAATTCCTGACATCTGTGTAAGTAAGAATGAGATTTATTTAACTATTAGCATTTCTGCCTGCTAGCTTTCTTCAGACTTTTCCAAATCTCTCAAAAGATGTTTAGCAGTTTTATAAATTGTGCTTGGCAAGGCAAATTTTTAGCAGTGGATTATATTTGCTTTTTTCAAAATTTCTTTCTTAACCTCCATCTTCTGGGAAAAACAGACAGATTAAGTACATTGAACATTACTATACAATTCAGTTTCAACTTGTATTTAATGTTCTTGTGCTTTTTAATAGGAACTTTCATTTTTCATGCTGCTTTACTTCTTTCTATCATAGCAAGAATAAATGAATGTAGTGTATTTCTGGACCTGAAGTTTCTGTGCCAGTAATACTCAGGTGATCATACTTTAGGCAGTGCTTCATATAGTGTAATTGTTTTAAAGCAAATGCTGTACATTCTAAGTGTGAGAGGCCTTGAAAAGGGATATAAAATATATAATTTCTGTCCTATTTTAAAGGATAACATTAATCTTACCTTTGAAGCACATGCTTTTGTTTTTATAAGGACATTCTTTTGTTAATACAAAACCTTTCTCAGTGGGGATTTGCATGTGTGAGTAGTCAATTGGTAGCTAACATAACAAATATATGCAGACACAGGATAAAACTGAACAGCCTGAAAGTTGGTAGTGAAAAACCAATTTGTTAGGGATCTAGTTTTATTTTCCAATTTATTTTTTCCCATTATTTTTCTAAGTCTTTTTTTTTTCTTTGCAAGATGTTATCCTGAACCTCCTAATTTTGTTTTTAAAGGTGCAGTTTATCTGTACAGTAGATCTGCAGAAAACAGTTGAGGTATTGTTGGAAACTATGTATCTTTTAAAATTTCTATTTTTGTTTCTTTCGTAAGACTTGGCTAGATCTTGTTTTGGGAAGGAATTGCCTTCGTTTTGTTTTAGAAAGATAGGTTTAACATCTCGTCAGGCTAGGAGTAGCATGGAGAGATATGCAAGAGGTAACAGTCATCGAGAATCATCAGAAGCTGTTAATGGACCATCAATCCAAGACAATGCCCTGAGCAGAGCAAAGCTACCTATTCTGGGAAAGGGCTGATAAAAACTATCACAAAACGCAAATCTAATCCACACCGAAGATGAGGAAACTCAGACCCAATGAGAACCTGGATACTGGGGTTTACCTAATTTTTCACCAATAAGCTTTGAAATAACGTGTTCCTATGGACTCTGAGTGTATAAAATCTAAGGGAAATTTCAGTAGAGTCATGTGTGTTTGGAATATTCTTTCTGGGCACGTCCTGGCCAGAATAAAGTAATGCCTAATTCTCTATCACTTCAAATATAGTGTTAGAGGGTTTTTATTTTTCTTCCCGGTTTTCGGTGACAGTATGACTGAGGTATTGCTGCTTTGACTGCTGCTGTTATTCCTTCTTTCACAATAGTGTGCTATTGAGTGCAATTTATACCACTTTGTGTAGTGAGGAACAAGATATTTTGTAATAGCTGTCCATCTGATATGAGATGGAGCCAAGGGTGAGGACTCTCAGTGAAATTCCTTCCACCTTTCTTTTCTTATATGCCATTTAGGTAAATAATCTAAAATTTCTCTATTGACTCTTTCCATAATCACTTGAGATTAAAACGCTTGTGGAGTTGTTTCAGCTTATCTAGTCTAAAGAGTTAGCTGTTTATGATGAATCATTTTCTAGGGGTGTTTACCTTATTCAGTGTGGAAAGACCAAGATGACTTTTTTAGGCTAGACACCTTTTTTTCATGAGTGGATTCAGAGATGTGAATCCTACCATCACAGCCTAGTGAAATCTAGAAATCAAGACCCTCAGTTACATTCTTATCAGACAGACGTATCTCAAGTAACTTTACTCAGTTCCTCAATTTAAAGGTTTTGGTATAATCAGAAGAATGAAGGATAACTGCATGTGCTGCATCTTCTGTAAAGACAGATGTGCTATGGAGTGAATATATTTTACTTTCTTGTAAATATCCCTTCTTTTGCAAGAATATATTTTAATGTATAAATACATTCTTTCTTTACATTTCAAATAAAACAAGAGATTCTATCACTTGTTTGCAATTATCTTACTTAAGTAAAAACATATGAATAAATTAGTGGAACTTCACCCCAGGATTATGGCATGAAAGAATACACTTTTTGAATAACCCAAGCTCATTACAATCCTAGCTTGCTTTGAAAGTCTATGTTCTTACTTTCATGTATATCTATGAAAGGCACATTCAGTGATGTTGAAGGTCATTAATGCACATGAACTTGCTAACACCTTGTTATAAAAGTCTTATTGGATTTCTGCTCTTTCTGCACATGTATAAAACATATGTCCTCAGCCACAGAATGCACTAACAAACTTTAACTCAATATGTCTTGAGAAACAAAATGCTAGTGATAAGCTACTGCATGAAAAAATAAAATAGAAGTGTTAGCTTTAAAGTATGCAGTTATAATCCTAAACCACAACAATCCTAGGTGAACTGATCTGTGGTGCATATGGTATCTCAGGAAAATGTCCCAAAGAAGGTGCTCAGAGTGTTGTCAGTTTGTCAGTTGTTGTCAATTTGCCCTGACTTTAAGTCATCTCCAAACTGGAGGGCAGATAATCACAGCTGTCTTTCTGCAGCCTTCTGGATCAAGGTGACTGCTTTTTTTTTTTGTGTTCAAACTGATACATTTTTATTGGGTCTACAGAATGGCGGATGTGAATTTTTGACTATCTGAAAAATGTTCTTGGGGAGCTGTTATCGCCACCTAACAATGAACACTTTATTGCAGTTATGGTTAATTAGCCTATCACAGTCTATGCTTATAACAAAATGTAGGGATCTACACTGAAGCTAGCAATACATGAATCTTAAACCATCAACAGAGTTTTCATACTATTTAAAAATCTTAGGGTGTCTTGTGCAGATGAACATGTCTGTACAGCAGACACCCAACATTAGGTCAGATGAATTCCACCCTAAAACATTGAATATAGCCCACTTCATATTATTGCATTACAAATATTACTTGTTTATGTTGCATCTTACAAATAGCCCAAAGATAATCTTAGCTGTTGCTCATATGCAAGAATATTTGCCACTAAAATAAGTTCTAACTAAATACTTAAACAGTTACATTAGATTATCATTTTGTTCAATTATCTTTCTTTATCCTCCTTATTCACAACAGGTGTATAGTCAAGGTCAAGTTCCCTATTAGTATGCTAAAACACACTACTCTTTCTCAGGAGTTAGTCTGATAACTTATGTGTGTGAGAGTTGTAAATCAGTGGTACATTTAAAATTTGGCTTCTTGGTGTTAAGTAAGGCAGTGCACAGCCTCAGTTTTGCTTTGCTTTGCTTGTATGATTGCAAGGGAACTTTTTATCTCCCTTCTGTGTTGGAGAGCTGAAGTTGTCATATCTAAAATTCTTATGTCTGAACTAGAAAGCCTTTCTGATTTCAGAACCTTCTGGGGAAATTTTCCAGGTCCTTTCTGTTGGCACCACCATTTTACTGCCAATTTGCCCTAGATGTATGAAGTACTGGAACTCATGGAACAGTAATTCATGATGAGGAACTGATGCTCAAAATATAGTCTTGTTTTATACCTGTACGGGATGTGAAAAGCAAAGGTGTTCATCCACTGTAGCCAATATACTCCTGACACCATTTCCTGTCATTTGTCTCATCCTCACTTCCAATTCATGCACCCAGCATTATTAGAAAGCCATGAGGAAGGAATCCTCCCAGCTCTTTGCACCATTTCTTCTACAGTTTTCACTCAAAAGCCTGCAAAACCCTCAATGAATAAGAGCACAGCATCCCTCCCTATCAACTGTGAAGACTTTCACATTAAACTTTAACACTAGAATGTCATGAATAGCCAAGAAAATCTTTCAGTTTCTTCGTATCAGTCTTTCCAATTTAAACATCTTTCTTCCATGATTTAACTTTCATTACAATCAAGCATACCTAGCTCTTAGAGTCACAAAAGGTCTTTGGAACGATAAACTCAGTACAACTTAGTACATGTTAGACATGCCTGCCAGTATCTGCAGGAAGCCTGGGGCAATGATATATACCAGGAAGTGTGTCTATTTGTCAGATATTATGAGATTATCAGCATGATACATTCACTTGTTAATTGTTGTTTCACCTTGTAGAGCATGTTAAAAGCCATACCTAAAGCACAGATGTGCACAAATTAGTTTGTGTGGTCTTTCACTTTTTTCCACAATTGAGTAGACCAAGGGCCTTTTTATGTCTATATAGGACCACCATTTATTTATTCTGAGAAGAATCTAAGCATGAATTTCAAGTCTGGAGGATTCACTCAGTGGGTGAATCTTTGTCTGCACAGAACTTAATATACTCTTATACTCTTAAGGACATTTGCCTTCAACTACTCATTTGCATTTTTTATCTTTTATTATTTACATTCTTTTGGTAAATAACAGGAAAAGGAAAAGGCTATGTCAGGAAAAGATTGATAGGTTTTCTTCTTGAGCTTCAAGTTTTGTTTGTATTTAATTTATTTCTTAGCTTAGTCTCCTAGATTTCTTGAAGCATTCAAAAATTTCTCATTGTTTAGTTCCTGGACTCAATATACTGTAAACCTGAATTTTTTTCTCTTTAGCTTAAACAGGTGGTGAATTTACCCTTGGAGGTCATTATCTCTTTAAAAAGAAAAATTAAAGGGATGATCTTCAATTGGATTAACACAAATTTGATTTATTATGAAGTTGTGAAAGGTGGACATTAAGCACATTGTTTGCTACATTTTTCCATCATACTATGCTTCCTCTTAAATTATTAATAGAGAATAAAGGTGTCTGGTTAACATTCAAGCTCAAATTGAATTTTATTTTGTTAATCTTATAGTTTTTATTAAGTAACTTGTGGAGGAATGCAGTTTTAAATGGAAGAGGTTACTTCTCTTTCTGCAGAAATAAAAATCCTAAAATTAGTGACACAGAGATATAAAAACCCAACAAGACTACTAAACCAGCACTGTAGTATACAAGGTAAACCAGCACTGTGGAAATGGTGGCTGTAAAAAAAAGTGCTATACATTCTGTATTACCCACGTGTACAGTCATAAAAAACCCCCAACACTGCAGACCAAGAGACTCAGGTCCATTTGCTCTATTTTGTAGGAAATTTGTCATGAAATATCTAATATGTGCTGGAAGGCCAGCAGTGCAGATCACGAGCAATCCAGGTGTGTGCATTGGTGTGATACATTCATGACATGGATGACAGTGTTGGTGATGAAGGGACACGCTTTGCTGGACCTGATCATTAAACGAAGGGAGACCTGGTTGATAATTTGGGCTGTTGGCTGCAGTGGCTGTGAGATGCTGGAGTTCAGGATACCAAGAGAAGGGATACAGGCAAACAGCAGGATTCCAACCTTGGACTTCAGGAGAGTGAGCTTTGACCTGTTAGGGCCATGCTTGCAAGAATTCCATAGGAAACCACATGAAGACAGGGGAGTTCCAGGGGAGATGGCTGGTTTCAAACATTATTTCCTCCAGCCTCAAGAATGGTCCATTCCAATGAATGGGAAGTCAAGCCATTGTGACAGAACAGCTACATGGGTGAAAAAATTGCTCATGATTCAATTCAGGCATGAAAAAAGTACATGTAAGAGGTGGAAGCCCAGCCAGGTGACCCAGGAGGAATGCAAAATCCCAGAATCACAGTGATGTCTTTCTGTTGGTCCTAAAATCACGAGCCAGACACAGTTAGGTGATAAAAAGGGGTTACCTTTATAAGGATCCTTAGGTGCACAACTCGCCAGGTGGAAAGCACTCGAAGATGCACACGTAACAAAAAGCGCATACAATTTTTATGTTTGGCAAATTAGCATAACTGACAAGAATCCCCAGTTAGAGACATAAGCCATGAGGTAATTTCCCCATGGTTCAACCCTTTCAGAATCCCTCCACCCCTTAGATAGGAACTCTGTTTATGAAAATATGTCTTGGAGAGAAAGTTTCAGCCTTGGCTTCCCAGAGTATCTAACCTTGGACTCCCAGCTTGGAGCCACTGGGGAATTTATTTTCTCTTTCTATCTAATAGAGTAGCTAAAGTGCTACCTACAAATACTATAACAGGCTACAGAGTTACAAATGTATATGTAAAGAATATAGAGAATATATAAAAGCAAAACAGGCAAAAATCAATTTGACATCAACAGAACAGCTGAAAGCAACTGACACCTCTGGGCATCATTTAGTGCAACTCTCCCTTTCAAAACAGTCATCTCTAGAAAATGACACATGTCCATGTCCAGCTGAGTTTTGAATATGTCCAAGGATAGACACTCCACAACCTCTCTGTTTCTGTATTCCGTCACCCTAAGTCAATGCCCACAGTCAGATACCTATGCTATAAGGTCAAATATTTTAAAAAGTTACATTTCATTTTTTAAAAAGTATGCTTTTCCTAATAGCCAGAAGAAGGATCTAATCACTACAGTACAGATACCTTTTCTCACACCTACTTTACTAGGAGTAAAAAAGCAGTGTCTAACTTCTGTGTATAGAAAATGGTGAACAGGAGGTATCTTTGAAAGCCTCTAGAGACAGTTCTTGTCTGCCTAGTTTTAGGTTCTTAAATTAGGCAGACTGATGCCATCTCAGTGGGTGTCAATTATTAGAAAAGCACCAATGTAGAAGAATGCAGAAAGGAAAAGAATCTGGGAGGCCACATCTTATTTCCCTTCCAACAGAGATTTCTTTAAAAGAATGCAAATATTGTCTAAATTCAATAACAAGTTTCATTGAATAAACCAGTTTGTTCACTCTATCCCCCACAAATATCTATAAACCAAAAAGGCTATAATTTTTTACTACACACAGCCCCATGCATCTACTTAGATGCATGGCTGAGCTACTGCTCTGCTTTAAAAATCTTGACACATGATAATCTAATCTTTTGCTTGAAAGGTGAATAGTTGTAGGAGCCACTTCTGCTATTATTATTCTCTTAAAGGCTGAACTCCATTGATTCCAATTTGTTACCTCACAAAAGTCATCAGCATGCACTCACAGAACTGCTGCAGAACTAATTGCTCTCCACTCCACACTCTAAGTATGAATGCCCAGGCAAAGTAAGAAACCTGAGAAAGCACGCTGCTCTTTCACAGGCTGCTGGTGTTCGTGCCCTGTGCTTTGGTGATGCTCGCCCAGTATATCTGACTAAGAAACATTTACTTCCTGGAGGCCAGGCCTACCACCAGCTATGAATGTAGTAAGTGGACAACCTTTTTAAATGAAAATATAATTTCATCTTGTTGGTAGCAGTTAAACTGAGTGTAAATAAACCATTATAATCTGAGCTAATCCCAACAGTGATGCAAATTGACATAGTTGTCATCATCCTATGTTTTTACTGCATTTGCCTGCCTATGAGACAGTAGCTTTCAAGTAAACTTGGTAACTGAGTCTTTCTTCCCAACGCAGAAATAAGAACCCAAGGGGAACTGAAAGCTGCAGGGATGACTGCTAAAGGGGAAAGTTTTTGTTACAAAGGTAGGTGGTAAGAAGAAGCCCATCAGAGCATAGTTTTCATCTGAGCTTTGCTAAAAAGAAACTTGTCATACTCACTTTAGAAATATGATTTTTTTAATCAACATTTCTTTTACATGTTATTATGTCTTGCATATCAAATGCATCAGTAAAAGTGGTTTACACTGTTGTTGCATGCATACTCGGCCTATAAAGAAAATTATATGCTTGGTATGAAATATGAGTAAGGATGACATAATTTGCCCTATAGTACTCACCATGGTACAATAAATCCATCATCCTACGTAAGATCCATGAAATAGTAGTTCTCAGCCTAGGGGGAAGTGCCTTTTTCAGTAATTATTTATTAGAGATTCACTTTCTTTGATATTCAAAATGGGATTTAAAATGGCAAAAAGCCTGTAATTTTGATTGTTTCTACCCACTCGGAGACATGGTTTAGGTGTGCAACTTGGCAGTCTTGGGTAAATGGTTGGACTCAATCTTAAAGGTCTTTTCTAATCTAAATGATTCTGTAATTGTATTGTTCTGTAATTCTCACCTTGGTTTCCTTCCCTCAGTCCCTACTGCTTCTCAACAGCAGCTTTTTCACCCCTTGGGGACTGAATCTATTTTACTGTTAAATGCTGATGTGCTGTTTTCCTACAAGGGTAAAATAAGATTAGAAACTTGACTGTGTGAGATGATAGGAACTTGTCTGAAAATAACTGTGTCATTCCATTTTAATCACCCTGAAATGTTTATCAAAAATTTCTTCTTGTGGTTTATCTTTCTTATTTTTTGAGCCTTCTGCTCTTATACTTTAATAATACATTCATATAATGAATATCCAAATAATTTTGTCACATATGATACAAAAATGGTTTCACAGAGCAGAGTCACATTAATCTCAGTTTGTGAATTTGAGCATGCATCTCAGACTGAAAAAAAAAATTGTTGTAAGGAGACATACAGTGTAGGGATAAGCTACTCATCTTCACTGCCTTTGCTATCTGTGGAGAGAGTGACTATTTAATCCTTCCTATTTTAGAGACTTATTTAAAAGAAATGAATGGGATAAATTGCTTTCAGGAAGTTCCTAACACTTTATGTTAACTATATAGTGATCTTATAATGACTCTTAAGTCAGATACCCAACTTTTTAAGTGTCTAATGAATATTAATGAATTGCATCCTAGTGAAACCCATAAATCTTCCTTGAATGAACCCTATACTTGAACCTTGCTGAATGTTTCGACATTACTCATGCTGCTTCTCTTTCCCTTGGCTTGGTATGAAATGACTGAATATTTCTAGTTTCCCTTTGCACATGAAACACACACCACAAATAATGTTACTTCTTCACTAAGGAACCATTTAAAATTTTAAATACAAACTGTAGAGCAAAAAACTAATATTAGATATGGTCCTGTTTTATTAGTTTTGAGAAGTGATTCTTATCATTTGAACTTTCTGTCTGCTGTACTCAGAAAATAGATTCCTTTTTCCTGTAAAGGTTATCATACCTTAAATTCAAACAGCTTAGGGTGATCCTTTCTAATCAGTATGCTAGTTGCATTAAAAATGGCCTTTGACTTAAGGTATTAAATCCTCATGCTTACAAGTTGAAAAATTTGTACTTTGTTAGATATGATATTATTCCCCATTCTTGCCACCAGACTCAAATCTATTCATTACATATCAAACGTGAGTAACCACATGGATTGTTAGAACTTATGAGGTGGAAATTATGTTCCTCTTTTTTTGCCTACAGGAGAAAATTTCCACAGTTTTGGTCTCCAGTAGCAAGCCATCTTGAAATAAAAATGATTCAGTCACAAGCCAAATAATGAGCAGGGAAATGATTTGAGGTTTATTTTTATTTGAAAATTCGACATTAACTCAATGAACTCAAGTTCTGTGTTTACTAATTTATTTCTATACCGTTTTTCCTTTTTTTTCTTTCTGTAGATACACACCCACAAACCCATGGATTCATATATTCACAAAGTAGACAGTGAGAGCTTGCCATATGCAAGTATGCTGATTAAGGTTAAAACCACAAAATTGATTTTCTTTTCTCCTTGTCACTGCATAGAAAATACCATTCGTTCTTCTAATGGGAACAATACTAAGTGGAAATTCATTGAATTAACCCTTTCAAAAATCTGACTGAGATTAATGATAAAACTTCCTATTATCTAGGAATAACCCAGGATATGACCTATATTTCAACAACTTCAGAAAAATAATTTTTGAAATAATATTTTTTTTCCCTTTTTTTTTTTTTTTTTTTTTTTTTTAAAATCTTCTGAAGTCTCATTTCATTCAGATATGCAGAAATCTCCATGTCTCCCAAAGCTGATTTTTCATGTCTGGCAGTCAAAGCCATATGCACATGTATGCACAACAAGTAACATATGGCTAATTTACTTTTTTGTTTTTATATTTTTCTCAACCACACATCTAAGTTTGAGAAGTATTATATGTGATTGCATTTACAGATTCTTATGAGTAAGTATCAAATATTTTCTTAATGGGTTACTTATGTCAGCTTATTGTCTTACTTTGTTTTAGTGACAAAGAAGAAGTAAACAAAATTTCACAGTAAATTTTGCTTACTGATTTACTGGTAGAAACCAATGTTGATATGCTGCACTGAAGTGTGGGTTCAAGTGAAGAGGTGTTGTGGTGTGCTGTGGCTAGGTTTTGACCAGGCACTGCTATCTCTCCCCTCCTCCCTCGGTATCTGGTTTCCCCCCCGGAGGGCTCTGTATTTCGCAATCCTATACAAAGCCCACCAAACTCAAACCCCTCACTCCTTCCCCATAGGATGTTTGTACCCTCCCCTGCCCCCTTGTGTTAGTATATATGTAACTGTAACACACGGTGCCAGTGCTTCCCTGGCACGACCCTGGTGCCCAAATAAACCATCTGGGAAAGCCCCTCAGTTTGTCTCTCCTTCCTCAGTGCGCCTGTAACATTGGTGGACTAGGTGAAACCCTGTTGGACCTTTGCCAGCCCTCCCGAGTCCCCGAAGCAGCTCGGCAGCCCCTGGAACCACGGGCGGACGCCCGGTGCCCCCGCCGGAGGCATTGCGGCAAAGAGGTACATTGCAACAAATAACTTATTCTCAGTAGTGTCACTCAATCCAGACAGCAGATAGGAAGCACTTTTACTCCGGACTGCCAGTAAAGCAAGCAATATGAGTGCGCTTGGCACTCGGTATGTGCTCATAAGGTTCTTATAAAGACAGATCTGGGGGTGAATGGAGAGAAACAAACAAACAAAAAAGGTAATTTCTGTCTTCAGAGGAATTTTTGGGTTATTGATAGAAGTTTTTTTCTGGATTTGTAGTTGGACTCATCAGTCAGACTACATAACAAGTAAAACTGTGTTCCCTAAGTGCAATGTCTTCCTAAAACCAAATCTTATAAAAGGGATAAGAATAGAAAAGCTAAAGTAATCTGAAAAACATATTTTTATGTGTTCATGTATATTAACATTATCTTTTTTCTTTAGAAAGATATTATTAAGCCTGCAAAGTTGTCGCGGCGCTGCGGTGGCCACAGACAGCTCTTCTACTGGACCGCAGAGGCGACAGCAAATAGCGCTTGGACGCTCCGGCGCTGCTCGCACCAGACCGCTCGGGTCTGGCACTCTGGCTGGCTTAGAACGCAGCGGCACTGTCTCTCCCTGCAAGGGAGCAGCAGCCGTCGATGAAACTGTAGCAAACTGGCAGAAATGAAGAGGCGGAGGGACTCTCTGGTAGCAATTACCCAGGTTTATTGTAACCTGCCGCGCAGGGGATACAATGTACCTGAATGCGGAGCGGGGGAGGCGGGCCCCGGCTGCTGGGGAGAGAGAGCCCCGAAGCAGCCGTTACATAGGCTTATAAGGGAAGCAGGTGTGGTTTGGGTAGAGGCGGGGGTCTAGGGAATAAACCAATGGGGAACATACACGTAGGACAGGGGACCAATAATTTTGAACTGGGAATGAATACATTAACGTCAACTAATGAGAACGACAGAAAGACAGAACTTTCTAGTAACATATGAATATTAAACTGACTTTATGAATATGTAACTAAACTTGAGGGGAAAGGGGTGTAACCCATAACTTGACTGACAGCACCCAAGGGCAGGAAAACTAGGGGAGATTGGGGATTTCCCCAGCCTCACTTTCATTCTCCTCTCTGGCTGCCGTGGGGATCAGCCTTGGTGGCTGCATCACCGCCACACAAAGTATATTCGAAATCTGTTTCACCCTATTTATCAGTTCAGGTGAAGTATACCAATAAAGCAGCAGGAAAAGTGCAGTGACTAAAGAAACGATTTATTGATACTTTAGGCTTGTTAAAGCAGGTTAATGTCAATGCAATTAACTTCTGGATCAAGTCAGTCCACTGCAAAGTGCAAGCTGACAGAATGGCTTTAAGACCACATCCCAAACAAGACGAGAGCATCAGTGAGCATCTGGCCTCAGAGGAAGAACGAGCTAGTGACAAGGCTGACCTTCTTTCAGTAAAAAAATGGCTTCTGTTGTAAGAAACTATTCAAGTAATGGGCCAGTGAGCAGCATACTGATCAAAAAGTTTCAGAGCTGTATAAAGAAAAAGGAAGATGGGATAACAAGACAGTGTATAGAAATTAGAAGTTAGACAAAGCTGAAAATAACAGTACTGCATGATCAGCAAGTGGCCAGGTTAGAGGATGTCAGCTTCACTTGCAAAATATTGGATGCTAATTACATTGACTGGATGAAATTCTGCCAGGAAAGTGACTAAATTCTTCATAATTTATTCAATTATGTAATGCCATGATAAATTAGGAAAGAAGTTTTTTAAGATGTCCAGACTGCTTCTTAAAGTGAAACTTAAAGTGTGTGTAAACTATGGGAGGTTAAAATTAACACCAAGGAAATTTAGAACTGTGAAAATGAGCTATAAAGGAAAGGCAGATAATAAAAAATCTCTCATATTTCAGACAGTCATTTAAATAAATTTCCATGTGTAAAACACCATATCACTGTTTCAAAAGCAACTTTCCCATTTCAATGTTTCATCATAATATTGCAACAGCAATTGAATTCAGTCATATATATTTTATACTTGATAAGTTACTGCTCCTCGAGTAAGTTGTGGCCCACACAATTTCAATCATTTCCATTTATTTGCTGCCCATGGTTAGTGGCACTGCCCTGTAGGACTGCATCCTGTGCTACCAGTGAGCTTTATGGAACTGTGAAATACAGCTTCCACACTGAAGTGAGAGCATGGATCCTGAATTAACTTCTCCAATCCTTACAAGAGGGGGGACAGCAGGGTCAGGAGCTACAGGCTACAAGGCTGTCTTTCCTTTGATAACAGCAGCACTATAATATATTAGTTTATGCTAAAGGACTGCTTCCACAAAGAGATACAAGAGATACAAGACACCCTCCTTCTTGTGTCAGCTTCCAAATCAGTTAAACAAACATTGATCTCAAAGCATCAATAATTGGATATGTAGTTTTTATGGGTATATATATGGATATCTATAGATAGATAGATGTAGATATAGATATATATGGAGATATATATATGTAATTGGATATCTATGTTTTAACAAGCTCCTCAAACACTGAGAACAGTTAAGCTGGCAAGAGCCAACAAAGGCTTGTTACATGACTGCTCCCTAAGTAAGAACCTTTCAGAGTAAGAAGGTTCTTGTATTTAGTTCTATTATGCAGTGCTGTTAATGGAGACTTGCAGTATTTACTTGGCTATCAGTCCTAGAGAAAGTATTGAAAACTACCAAACTTGTGACTTAAATGTAGTCTTCTTCTTCTTTTAATGTAGTATTTCTATGAATTCTATCTTCAGTAATTTAATCAAAACTGTAATTTCCTGTTTAGTGATATGAGAAGAGCTTTACTAAAACTAAGGTATTGCACTGCTATAGCTTTCCCCTTCCAGTAAAACCTATCAGGTTACACATCAAAGAAGAAAATGAAATCTTTGAACCGCAGAATAACATAGGTCGCAAGGGACCTCCAGAGGTCATCTAATTCAGCCTCCTATTCCAAAAGGGTAAGGTTGCTCATGATGATTTCCAGTCAAGTTTTGCATATCCCTAAGGATGGATATTCTACAGCCTTTTAGAGCCCCTGTTTGACTAGTCTCATGGTAGAATACTTTTTCCTTGTAACTTTTTTATTCCATGTTCCCATGTTCTATCTTAAGTTCATTCCTTTGTGTCCTAGTGCCTCTTGGCAAATAATAATTGATTTTGTACTGATATAATACCCTCAAGGTCCTTGCAGACAAATTGTTTGATAATTTGGTTTTGTATCTTTCTGAGGGCTAAATTTATGAAGTTAATTTTTTAATAAGTGAAATGAATTCTCCATAATTTTTATTACAGAGAAGAACTTCTTGTCCATGTATTTCTAGTATTGGCTAAATTCTGAAATACAGTCACTATCAAAATCACACATTTGACATAATGTTTACATCAGTTGCCATGAACTTTCAACACATTACTCTATGTTATTAAAGGCTGCAAGTGTTTGATAGTCTCATTGACCAATAGGTTTCATCAAAGTAAAAAGACAAATCTGTGTATTCAGAAAAAAGCCTTTCTTAGAGCTATTTAGATTTGTTTACTTTTATGTCAGGGTGTTGTAATCAGGATTATTTTATAGATTTTCAGAATCACTGCAGGAACTTTGTTTGGCCTTTGAAGTTTTTATCTCTAAGGTTACTTTTTCTTATGAAGAATCTTAAACAGGGACAACTTCTTGAGTATGTTATCACTGAAGAAACCTGTCTTTTAGAATTAGGCTGGTGTTTTATGAGGATGAACAGAATAGTTGAGGCAAGGGGCATGTCCTGGGCCCTCTGTGAGGAGCACCTACTGAACATGAATGGGGATTCTCCAGCAGCCTCTCTGATGCTGTCTGGTAAAAGAGAGGAAGAGGTGTTGAGAATGGAACTTCTCCAGACTGCTTGGCTGTGTAGTCATTGCCTGTCTGGGGAAAATAGGGCTGTTCATCAGGCCAGGTGATGTTTCTCAAGTATTACTTCACACAACTTAGAGTAAGATTTTCATCCTGTGTTTGTCTTGTTCTGTTTTGCTTCAACTATCTTGAAGCACATCACAAATTTCTAGGGACACCCTTGAAAAAGCGCACCATACATGTCAATACTGTACAGGCAAAGGATTCTACACTCACATTTTGTATTCAACATGGGAAAATCCAAGCCTGTGACATTGATAAGAGTCAGGGACCGAGAAGGCAAGGGTTTTTTAGCCCAGGTTGTTCTCACTTGCATTTTAAAGAGATCTCAAAACACGCAAGGATTAATTTTATAAAATTCATATTTTGTGACATAGTATATGCTCACCAAGGGACCCATGTTAGCCAGTCCTCTATCATCACTACTGTGGGCCTCTGTTACAGCACTGTTTGGCTCTTCCATGCAGCAGCAGGCAGAAAACTGGGCCAATAAGGAAAAATCTAGCTGAAGACAACTTACCCACTGATTTGGAAGTTTATTATAAAACTAGGTCATTTTAAATTATATGTTCTATAGAATCATAGAATCATTAAGGTTGGAAAAGACATCTAAGACCATTGAGTCCAATCATTAACCCAGCACCTTCAGACTCACCACTATACCATGTGTGCCATATCCACACATCTTTTGAACACTTAAAGGGATACGATATCACCATTTACCTGGGGAGCCTATTCCAGTCAATGCCTGAACACCTTTTCAGTTAAGAATTTTTTCCTAATATCCAAACTAAGCCTCCCCTGGCACATCTTGAGGTCATTTCCTCTGTTACCTGGGAGAAATGACAAACACTCACCTGGCTACAACCTCGTTTCAGGGAGCTGGAAAGAGTTATAAGGTTCCCCTTTAAAGCTTTAGTGGTACTAAACAATTACTGATACAACTTCAGTAATCTAAAATCACAACAAAACCAGAAAAAATGTATTGATCAGACATAATTAGAAATTTTTTAACCTGAATTAGCTTGTTACATTGTCTTCAATAATATAAGTATTGAAATATATGCTCCCTTTCAGAGATTCTAAGGGAATTTATACTGTACTTGGTCTACATTATATGGCCACTGGGTGTAACCATTTCTCATCCAAAGCCAAGCTTTCAATGTATATTTTCTAACAATATATCAGCTGGTTCTGAGAAAGCAAGTGTATGCATTTGAGTCACCTCTAGTAATTTTCACTTGTTTTTATATTTCATATGGAATGTTATCAATACTTCCAGGGGTAATGAGAACCCACTTTTACATGTGCATGCTGCTTCTCTTTGTGTTCTGCTTGCTTACTTTAACAGCTTCCATCTCCATGCATCTTGCTCTGCTTGTTCCAGGAAAATGCCTGACGTTGCTGAGAACTGAGACCTATTGCTCTCACAGTTATCAAATATCTGTTCTACTCTGTATGTATCCCAAATGCATAATTTATAGCAGAAGAGAGGCAAATTGCCTGTAACATACTGTCATGATAATTATTTGTTAGCTTCATTCATATTGTATCAATTCTCACATAATTTTGTCAAATATTTTCAAATTTTTTTTTCTGCTTTTATAAACAAAGAAGGTCAGCCACGTAAATATATCAATGTGAGAGAAGTTTAGGTAAGAATCCTAGAAGTACATTTTGTATATTTTGTATTTGCCACCCCTTCATTGTTGATAGGTACTTGTTTCCTAAAAATGTGGATTAATACTGTAAGGAGAAGATGCCATTTCTAGTTCATACTACTGCTTGTTCAGATATCCTTTGATATGAGTAATCTGACTGTATGGTAATTGTAGGGTGAAATTGGGCTTTCAACTGATTGTTTTTGTTGAAGGTACTGGCATGTTTTGGCGTGGTCTAAAATTTCTTCTTGTCCTCTTGGTTTAGACATTACTGATAAATCCTTATCTTTTTTGGAAACAGGTATTAACAAGAAAACTTTCTGGACCAACAAGTTAACTCACACAATTTCGATAGTAATGGTTGGCCTGTTTGGGCAGAATTTAATCCATTAAATGTAAGTGATTGACAAGTATAGTCTCTTCAATGTGACAAGACAAAAAAAACACCTACAACTCCAAAACCAACAAATAAACTTTATTGGCCTGCTGAATACTATTTCATTGTGCTTCCACGAGTCCATTGCACTTGTACTGTCTTTAAATAACAAGAAAATATTAAACAGTATATACATACTGTCTGAAATCTTACAGAAATTTGCATTTCGGGAAGTTTCAACTTTGTAGCATGAAACCTTGTTGTGCAAATGAGTTAAACTACAAAAGCCTAACCGAAGGAGAAATTGTTTTCCATGTGACGAGGTAATGAAAATAAAGTATACAAAGAATTTGTTGTTTATTTCTTGTTTTGTCTCTGTATTTGAGTGTACCTAGAAATCCTCCTCTTTTTTTTATCCTGTTTCAATAAATTCTCCATCTATCTATTCTGCAGTTTTCTTATGATAAATATTTGTATAATTTATATTTAAGCCTTAGGAGAAATAGATTTTAAATGAAATAGATAATTCATACTGACTTCCTACTGATTGCCTTCTTCACTTCCTTCCTTCCTGTTAGAGAAAAGTTGCAAGAAATATTCTTCAAATAATTATAAAATAAAACCAGGTCAGTCTAGGTGAAAGAAGAAAATATAATAAATCTTATGCTGCAAAGGAAAATCCTCAGAGAGCCAAGTTTTGACCACTGCATAACTGCGAAAAGATCAGGGTCTTCACATGTCACTACCAGAAAACTGATATTGCCCTTGGAAAAAATGTGCAACCTCTCAATGCTTACTTTTAGGCGAAAGGTACTAAATTGCAAATTATGTTATCTGGTGTTTTGGCAATTAACTTTGCTGCTTTGTTAGTAGTTCACTTGTTGTTCTTCCACACAAGTTATTGCATGTTAGACAGTGCTGAGTTGAAAGGGACCTACAATGTTCACGCTGGATGACTACCAACAGTATATGTAACCTCCCATGGTTATTAATCTAGCATCTCTCTTTATGCTTGTTCTTCATAAGAGAAGATTAACAAATTCAATAAACAGAATAGTAAATGTGTGAGTAGCAACATTATGTTTGTTGGACCTTCTTATTAGGTGATTTCCATTATCACATATATCACTTGGCATACTGATTTGAATATGCCTTGTGAACTCACATTCCTATTCTAAATGTGCTCTGATTATGTCATGGTTTGATCTTGGTTAAGTGCTAGGCACTCATGGCAGCTGCTCACTCGTTCTGTCCCCTGCCACATCTGGGCAGAGGAGGGAAGAAGAGGGGGGAGAAAAAAAAATGGAATTAACTTAAAGGTCTATGAGTTGAGATAAAGAACTGGGAGAAAATGCTCCAAGGACAAAGCAGGCTCAACTTAAGTTGCAAAGTGAAATTTATTACTTCCAGAGTTAGAAGGAGGATATGAGAAATAAACTAAACCTTTAAAAGACACTGTTCTTTGTTGCAGTGTACTCTGGCGAGTTTTGGTCTTTTTCATGGCCAGGCTCTGCTATGTACCCTCCCCCACCCCGGTATCGGTTCTCCACCCCCTGGAGGGCTCTGTATTGTGTAATCCTATACAAAGCCCGCCAAATTCAAACC
>VYZT01000656.1:0-18009 GCA_013400735.1 Pomatostomus ruficeps | reverse complement strand
TTTTTTTTCTCTTTTTTTCTGTTTGCTTTCAACTGTGGTTTTCATTTTTAAAGGATCTGAGAAAGGGATTCTCACTTAAGGTAGGAATAGCATTGAAGACCATCAGTTGAAGTGGGGGCAGGGTGAGGAAGGGAAGGTAACTGTTTCCAAACCAGCTAGGAGAAAGGAAAAGTTACTTCTTCTTTTATGTACAGCTTGGGAACCACACTACTTTTTATCAATAATGCATATGAAGGGAAAAATAGAAAAAAAAATCACAGGATTTATTGGAGTAAGAGCATTTGAGCACCTCATCAATATATAAGGATCTGAAGGGAGGATGACGAAGAAATGGAGTCAGGCTCTTCTCAGTGATGCCAAGCAATAGGACAAGAGACAATGTACAGAAACTGATGCTAAGAAATTTCCACGTGAATATGAGAAAGAACTTGTTCACTGTGAGAGTGACCATGCAATGTAGCAGATTGCCCAGAAGGGTGGTGGAGTCTCCTTCACTGGAGAACCATCTGCACACATCCCTGTGCCATGTGCTCTAGAATGCGCCTGCTTGAGCAGGGAGGTTGAACCTGATGACCCACTGTGGTCCCTTCCAACCTGACCCATTCTGTGATTCTGTGAATACATCAGAAACTGAAGAAGATCTTAGATTTCCCAAGTGGTTTTTTTTTTGATAGTTGGAGAGCTTGAAAGTTGTAAGAGTGGTACTGTTGCTTTTCACACAGTGACTGATAAACAGCTGCTGGTTTCGTGTTTGCTCCCAGCCCTCAGCCAGTGTTGCCTGTTGGAAATCCCAGTGTCGGAAATCAGCTGAAGGAGGGAGTTTGCCAAGAGGTACTGAAGTACGCCATGACACGTTTGGGTGTTTCGATGCTGGCATTGTTCTACCAAGACTCTTTGCCTGTGCTTCGGTAAGGCCAGTGTTGCTTGCTGGAAAGCCCAGTGCCATCAGCTGAAGGACAGAATTTGCCAAGAGGTACTGAAGCACAAGAACATGCCATGACACATTTGGGTGTTTCGATGCTGGCATTGCTCTACCGGAGTTCTTTGCCCATGCTTCGGTAAGGCCGCGGCTGAGCTGGCACCGCCTGCATGAAGCCGCCAGAGCCAGTGCAGCGTGATGCCCTCCGCCGGCCAGCGCAGGTACTGCAGCTCCGTCCCGCCAGCCGGGCCTGGCGCTGGGTGAGACCGTAGCCCGCCCGCCCTCCTTCATCCCCATCCTGCATCGCCCGCCACGCTTTTCCAGCCTAGCCAGAAGAGAGTTGCACCAAGGATCTTCCTACGAGGGCAGGATGAGAGGTCTGGGGTTGTTCAGCCTGGAGAAGGGAAGACTCTGGCAGACCTTACAGCAGCCTTCCAGTGCCTAAAGCAGGCCTGCAAGAGGCCTGGAGAGGGAGTTTTTACAAGGTCTTGGAGTGATAAGGAAAGGTGAAATGGCTTTAGACTGCAAGAGAGCAGGTTTAGATTAGGTATCAGGAAGAAATTCTTTGCTATGAGGATGGTGACACTCTGGAGCAGGTTGCCCAGCTTCTCCTAGAGTTGCTGTGGATGCCCCATCCTTGGGACTGTTCCCGGCCAGGTTGGATGGAGCTCAGAGCAACCTGGTCTAGTGGAAGGTGTCCCTGCCCATGGCAAGGGAGTTGGAACCAGATGATCTTTAGGGTCCCTTCCAACCCAGACCATTTTATGATTCTACAATGTCCCACATTTATATTGAGCAACAGGTAGAGGAAAGCTGAATGGATTCTGCAAAGCTCTCTGGCAAAGGCGTTCCTTTTTTGACACTGCTTTTTCACATTAAGTAGTTGTTAATTACACTGGCAAAAGCTCATATTTGAAAACTTTCTATGAAAAGCTCAATTACAAGCACAAAAAATATTTTTTTGCTTGTTTATTTCCCATGTGCAAACTGAGAAACTTCATGTTCAGTCATAAGTAGTAGGGGTAGGGAACGGCTTTCTATATAAAAGTCCTAGAAAACTCTTTCAGGGAGAATTTTTCTTTCTTTCTTTCTTTCAGAGAGAAAAATTATTTTAGAATGCTCCAGAGAGAATTCTAAAAATAAAATTTTCTTTAACCATAAGAAACAGTATGGTGATTTTATTTTAATCAAATACGTGCATTTTGATTCCTGGCAGACATTTCTTTCTTTATCAATAACTAAAACAATTCCATAATAGTTTTCTTTTGACAAAGTAATAATTTTCCAAACACTTCTCTTTTTTTCCCTTTAAGCCAAGACAAATTAATGTGTGTAGGCATTTCAACACATCAGGCTTTAAAGCACCCATTTTTTATTTTTTTTTTTTACGGGGATTACTGGGTTACTTGTTACCTATATTAATTTTCTCCTTTAAATCAAAAACAAATAGCCAACCAATAACCTCTTCCATTCTATATCTGAAACTCATAAAAAAAAATCCCTCAGATGCACTGTTATCTAAATAACATACTTAAAACCTGAACTATGAATAGAAATTAAAGGCTATAGAGTAATTTTTCTTCCTCATTTTCGTGAATTATACCAGTTGTCTTCCTACTTTATAGCTGTCTTTTATCTTCCAGCAGTGACACCCCCATCTGACTTATGATCTCTCCACAGGAAGTCATTGAGTGACACAATAGAGTTAATGAATTGGTCTTTCACCTCCAAAAACCAGATCTAAATGCTAGCCTGAGATAATGAGCATGATGGAGTTCAGTAATGTCAGCAGAGTATTAACTTCTGTTTAAAGGAAGAATGAGCACTGGCAGGAAAATGGATTTTAAGAGAGATTTGGAGCAATTGCACCTGCATGCATTATGGCAACTCTAGCCTTCCTTCATTAGAGTCATATTCACATTATGCCTTTGCTATTTGAATAGAATTTGGCAGAGGTTTGTCTGCAGAGCATATCGTTTATTAGGGATCTTTCTAGATATTTAAGTTCCCTACCATTCCTAACATCTGAGCAGTACACCCTCAGTACCTGGCGGTTCAGTGTCAGGATAAATCTATACAGAGAATCAGAGAGGACCACTTAACCAGTAAAGAGTAATGTATTTTATCACAGACATACCTAATGGCAGTATGTTTCAGGGGAAAAAAAACAAAACCCAAAACACTACCATGTAAGAAGCACTGGGTTAACTGCAGAAGTCAGCAGCACTGACAGTCTTTCCATCACGGAAAGGCCAAATACAGCATACTTCATGGAGGATCACTATTCCTGCTGTAGGTGGATTATTGGGATGTCCTGGAGGCCTTCAGAGGTCACTCTACAGAGCATCTACAGAGGTAACCCCTTAGCTCATTTTTGGAGAGATCTGAAAGAGGTCAGCAATGACTTTCCAAGCACTTCATCATTCACAGACATATTGCAAATGGTCAAACCATTTGGCCAAAGTCAAAAAAAGGTCTTCAAGTTTGTTGGCATATTTGCACCACCATTCCAGCTCTTCCTCTTTGTTGTTGCAGACAGAACCCACCTGCACTCTCAAAAGGTCTCAGTCTAAAATGGGAAGCATCTCCTGTGCTTCTCCCGAATGCTTGATGGGTTTGTAGATTTGCTAGTCCAGTGATGTCATTACTTAACTTAAGGCTACTTCAGAAAGTATGATAATTGATATATAAAGATTCATGTAACCATTCCAAGTGCCTTCACCCACTGGCAAGCTTCCGCAGGCTCTTCAAAACAGTGAGGATGGTCTAGTTGTCTTGACAGCTAAGACAGTATTTCTCTGGAAAGCTTCAGCACAGTGATAGATTGCAGACAGAGCAGCTGACTGCCAGTGAGCAATAAAGAGGCTGCCACTCCTTAGCTGCAGTTACATCAAGAAGTCAATCAAAGAAAAGAAAATCCCAAGCAGCAAATGCCAGAACTCACCACCAGCAAAAGTAAGTCCAAAACTGCCGCAATGCCTCCAGCAGGGGCATCGGCCACCCACTCGTGGTTCCGGGGGCTGACCAGCTGCTTCGGGGGTGCAGGAGGGCTGGCAAATGTCCAGCAGGGGTTCACCTAGTCCACTGATGGTATAGGTGTGCTGAGGAAGGAGAGAAACGGAGGGGCTTTCCCAGATGTTTATTCGGGCACCAGGATCGTGCCAGAGAAGCACTGGCACCGTGTGTTACATATATACCAACATGAGGGGGCGGGGGAGGGTACAAACATCCTATGAGGTAGGAGTGAGGGGTTTGAATTTGGCAGGCTTTGTATAGGATTGTGAAATACAGAGCCCTCTAGGGAGGGAAACCAGATAGAGGGGGGGGAAGGGGGAGATAGCAGAGCCTGGCCATGAGGTGAACCGAAACTGGCCAGACCACACCGCAACCAAAAGCAAGTAAAACCTTAACACAACAGCAACATCAGCTATCCCCTCCCCACATTTATCCCCACTGAATTTCTTTCCCTGTGTATGTCCTATGTCTCTGGGAGAGAGATGGTTATCTTCCTGACCGGTCCTCAAAACTATAAGGGAGAACTAGATTCTCAGAGTAGCTGTGCTGTTGCCCCAACTGATTTATTTCCCTCACACAACAAAATTCAAGCTTTTACCTCAAAAAAACAACAGCAACAACAACAAAAGAAAACCAAAACTAACCAACCAAGTAAACCCCAACAAACCCCCAAACCCCTACTCAACCTAATCCAGACCAAACCAAAAAAAAGCATAGACGAGGTATTTGCAAACTAACCACTGAAATTTTTCAAGGCAATAGAACCCTGAATAACTAAAGGAAACAAGGATTTCAGAATAGTGAAATAGGTGGTACCATCATGTGTACACAGAAAACACCATCTTTACCTCCTAGCCAAATAGGCTTCACTTTTTTCTGAGTGGCAGCAGCATCTGAGTAACTTGTTCCCAGCACAGTCATTGGCTCCTCACACTCTCACACAGACTGATATTTATGCAATCACCAGTTTTGTATCTCTCTGACTTTAGGCTTCCAATCCCAGCAAAAAATCTCTATTGATTACAGCAGGCAGACTATGAACAGTTTACAGGCTAGTATTCTGTTAGCTTAGCCATTACCATCTTTTTTACTTTCTTCTTAGTTTTATGGTTGGTTTGGGTTGTTTGTTTTTCCTTCATAACTTTTGATTCATCCCTAATTACAGTCCATAAACAGCTTTAATATATCTTTGTCCTCCTCTTGTGCTCTCCTGCCTTCCTCTCCACAGCTGCCTGCAATTCCCACCAAAACGCTGCTTCAGACCCTCGTTGTTCACGTGTTTATATCCAAGTTTTTCTGAGCCCAGGCTATGCCTGTCTCTGATCAAAGGTTAATTTTACACTGAAGTAGATGTTTGTCCCCAGATTTTACATAGTTTGTATATTTAGAAGACAAATGTTCTCTTGGTTTTTGTTATTCTATATTAAACCAGCCAAATTCTCTTTGGGTATGGGCAGCAGGGAGCAGGCAGTGGTGTTTGTGCTCAGTCCATGCCAGGAGCCAGCTGAACCGCAGCAAGCCTGCACCCGGAGCCAGGCAGGTCTGTGTGCGTGGATACCTGCTCAGTGCTACACTTAGAGTATTTAGTCCTGCCCCTCAGGGCTTGTTTCAGCAGCAAGGATCAGCCCACATCCACCGAGTATATTCTTTTCAGTCCTGGATGGCTTTGCTTTGGTCAGGATACAGGTGGAGAAAATGCATCTGAATGTGTGAAGCAGGACCTCAGTCCCTTCTCAGACACAGTCCCCAGTCACACATTTTAAAAAGAAGTTTTCTCAAACATAACATTAAACAGATGAGCTCTCTTCTATTCAAGGAGCATTGCTCTTAAGACCGTGTCCTTACACCTGGTAAAGCTGAGCTGGTTTCCCATAGGTTTGAAGGTTTTATCTGGGTGTGGGGTTTTTTTGGCTGCGGCCCAGAGCTGTAGGGCTTGGTGTAGATGACTTGCCCTGGTGGTATGACCTAGGACTTGCTCCAGATGGCATGAACAGAGCACTCAGCAGGACACTGATGTGTCAAAACGCTGCGCAGGCACCAATGAAATGCTGATTGAGGCACATAAGAAATGTCCCGTGCACCAGGGACTTGGTCTCTCATGTGGGATGTGCAGGCATGCAAGCTTCAAGACCTGCAGAACCTGACATGAGAACAGCCCAGGAAATGCTGCTTTAGAGTGCACATGTGTGGGGGAGAGGAGGAATGTAATGATGCTTGGAAAGGACTTATCTGCTGCTTTTTCTGCCTGCCTATTCACTCCATTTTTTCTGTGCTCCAGCTGAGAAGGAATCTCTTAGATGTACCAGTACATACTGTCATGGCACATTTGTTCAGATACATTAAGCCTTGTTGTAGTTTTGTATCATCTTAGATGTCTTTTTAAAAATTTTTTTGGTCTTTTTTTTTTTTAAGTTTAGTTTTAAAGGTGCATGATGATAAGATTTAGAGGACTTTTAGGATATATGGAGAGTATATTGGTGTATCAGAAGTTCGACAATTGTTTTCTTTCAAAAGTGTGTGGCAAGTCAGTGGAAAGGAAGTCTCCTTGCCCTGTCCTAGCTTCATACACTGGGTCTTCCTCTGCCTTCTGGAGTTGTCACTTTCCCCAGAAATTCGTGGACATGATCGGAGAAGGAAGGATTCAAGAGTGAAGAACAGGGCAGACAGAAGTATAAATGGAAGATCCAGCAAGGAAATAGCACAGCAAACATGGGTGGGTGGCTCCTGAAGAGAACATCATCGAAATCACAGCCTAAATAGGAGATGAGCTAAAAAATAACCCTTCCCTAAGGTTTGAAAGAGAGCAGTGTGGGCACTTGGAAAGTCACTGGGTTATGAGTTTGAAACCCAGGTTGGACGTGAAGGCTGCCTCTGCTGTGATACTTGGGACTGGAACACCCTCAGATTATCTTCTGTGTTCCCTTTTAGTTTTAAATTTTCTCAGATTTAAAAGTATGCTCTTCTAGTGTCTGTTCAGAAATAAACTGGCATATATATATATATATATATATATATATACACACACACACACATATATACATACATATATATATATAAACCCTTTATTATTCTGAAAGTGGTTACTTCCAGGAAAGAGATTTATCCTTATATAGTGGCATATTCAGGATTAGCATCTAAAGAGTTCCAAAATATATCTCCAGTCCTTGTTGGTGGCAGTCACTGCAGCTTTTCACTGTGCTCCAGAAGGAGGGAAGAGGTTCAGGTTCTGCAGCTTCATCCTGTTGCTTGTTTTGCTGAAGTCACTTGACTGTAGAAACTGAGCAGACAACAACTTAAGAGTGGACTTGTTCATGCCTCCCTTCTATCTGAGCATTGCGTATTCACAACTGGGTTTCAAAATGTAGCTGTCCAGCATGTCTCATGTCTGGATATGCTCAGAACGAAATAAGAAATGGCAGAGCCACATTTTACATGGTGCTGTGGTCAGGTTAATAAATCTTGCAAGCTTTCCAAATAGTATGTTGTTGTGCTTGAGGAGGACTTGCCTCCTCAAGTACAATGTCATCTTAAATATTGTTTTGTAGGTTCTACATCTTCAAAGATTTGCATCCACTCTGCTGAAAACATGCAATGACCAGGCTCATTTTCATCTGTAGAATACCAAGTAATGTACCCTAAAAGAATTTGTATTTGTGCCAAAAATACGTACACAGAAATAGTAGTTACATTTCCAAGCTTTAGATTGGTTTTTTAGCAAGCTAATAAAAATGGCTTTGTTTTAAAATCAGCAATCATGTCTATAAAAAGGTATGATAAACCAGTAACACATTAAAATAGCCTTATAGGAATACAGAGTATGTCTCTGGTGATAATACTAACAGTGTGCCTTGTGCACATAAAATTATTTGCATGCAAGAAGACTTCTTCTTCTTTTGATCATATGCATGGTGGGAAATTGACCAGATTAATGTTCTCTTGACAATCTGAGATTTTGGGTACTCTGATCAGTGTTTTAATGACCAGTGTAAACAAATCTGATGTTTAGAGCTGGCAGTGCTATAGCTCTGAAGCTGTATACAGGAATGAAATACAGGCTGTATTTGTAAGATGTTGAGGATAGAAATAAGAGAAAGGCAAGCAGTGATTTTAAAGCATAGGTAGAGTGCTTCCTATAGCTCAAACTCAACCACAAACCTCAGGAAAATGTATTTTTAAACTTTCTTAAGAAGTGCAGTGTGCCTTGTTCCTTAGGGGAGATTTGGCTCAGCATCTTTGTGCTCCAGCAGTGCTGCCAGATAGCAAAGAGCTCTCAACCACCCAGCAGTTAACGAAGAGGCTGCTGTGAAGGGATACATGGCTACACTTCCTGCTGTAAGAAAGCTACCTTTTGTTACTCGAAAGCACTTTTCACATTTTTTCATGGGTTCAGACAGAAACGTACGTAGAGCTTTCTTCCCCGGGATAAATTTCCATTTTTGTGAAGTTGGAAGTCTCCATAATTCAAGTGGAGAACAGAAACTAGCTGTGAGGAGTCCAGAGATTTCAGTTAAACCTCATTCAAATGGTAATTATTTGGAATTCCTGGAAAATGCAGAACAATTATTTTGCCAGTTTTCAGACCTAACCAAACCAAAGAGACTTCAGGGTGCTCATCCCAGTCTTAGAGCACGGAGTTTAGCTAATAGTGCCAGTGATGATTTTTAAGCAACCTCTCCTTGCTCAAAATAGGCATATCCATGTTTTCAGGATCTGAGAGGCAGGTTGCAGTCAAGAGAGGTTAAGAACAAGAATGTTCTCCCATAATGAACAGAAAATCTGCACTGATCTCCAGAATGATGAAACAGAGAAGAACCTCCTGAGCTACTGGCAGGAGCAAAGAGAAGTTTCTGCCTCTTCAGTTTACTGAATCTGAGACATGGAGATAGTTTGGATTCATTATTACCTCGTGTTGGTGTTGTCATACTGCAACATGCATGTACTCTGGAGTTTCTAGTATCATTGTGGCCTTGAGAAAAGTGAATTAAAGATTTAGTGTAATAAGTTTATTAGATTATCTACTGACAGTGGTAATTTTCAGTGGAGAAAAAGGAAGTTTTCAATTCTTTCTAAATTTAGGAAGAGAATAGATCTGAAAGAAAGACTGTTAGTAATTCTGTGCTGTAGGTTTTGAACTTCGCAGTCATATAGTTTGCTATTTTTAGTTTACATTCAAGTCATGGAGATTCAATTTTGAGGACAGAAAACAAATTAGAAATCCACAATGTGGTTTCAAAAGCTTCTTTGAAGTGAAATTTAACTCATGTGGTTACTGCTACTGGTTTTGTTGCTCAAATGTCTGATGAGTTTCTTAAGTAGATTTATTGAAAATAATTTCTTAAAATACAGTTCTCCCTAGAACACCTATAAAAACAAAACAGATGACGTAAGTATTAAGAGGGAAAAATAATACTAAAGAATGTAATTATACTTAATAAGATAGAAAGTAACAGAAACTATTTTAATGATGTCTTTTCCAGTCGTTTCAAAAGGAGAGAACATTGAAACCCAAGTAATTCCTATTACTACTTCAGGATTTAGGGCTAGTGTTAAGGGGGGGGGGGGAAATGGAGGTTTTGAAAACTTGGAGAAAAAATTTGTCTTATTTCTGAAAATAGGCTACTATCTACATTGAGTGTGGTAGAACAAGCTGTAGGATATTTAGTGAAAGAGAACAACAGAACATGTTGCTCGTATGTCATGTTGGTACTGATCCCCTGTCTGAAAGGGGGATCCATGGTCCAATGGCACCTCAGCCCAGGAAGGAATAGCATCACTGACTGCAAAATAACTTCATTGCAAGTAAAATCCCATTTGGTGGAACTGTTTAATTCTGACTCTGCTCCATAAATCAAAATACAAATATACATTTTAACTTGCATATTCAGCTTCTTCCTTACGTCCTTCACATGGAAAAACTTATTACTCAACTGTCCTATTAATCAATTTTGTCACCCTGTATTTTTTATTAGTGGAAAAAAAAAAAAATTCCTTGTCTAAATTGAAGACTTCCTTACCTTCACTGCAGGCTTCTCAATATAAAGAAAATCTTAGTCTCCATGTACTCACAACAAGTAAAAAATTCCAGAACAGTGTTTTTAATCAGAATTTAAGAACCACATTTTGATGATTTCCTGCTTTACAACACTTGGTAAACATGAAGGCTAAGCTCAGAAAGCTTGTGTGGCTTTTGCAAACTACAAAACCAGCTTGCTTCTCCACATCACACAGAGAGGAAGGAAAAGCATTTGTGTGGCAAGGGGAAGAGAATAGACAGGAAATGGCAGACAAACCCAAACAAGAGTAATAGGTGCACTAGAAATCCGAATGGGTTTGAGGGAGCCTTCTGTCCATTGTGTGTGATCTCTCTCAGAGAGCTGGCACAGCACTGCCCCTGCTATCTGCAGGCACTGCTCCAGAGTCCCAGAGGTTAGGAGCAGCTCCAGCCAAAGCCAGGGTACCCATCAGCAGGGGAACTAAATCAGATGGCCGTGAGTGACTCAGAATGTCTGTCACCCATCAGAAGGGGGAGGTGGAATTAAGAGCAAGCTCAGGGAAAGTGGTTTCTTCTGGTGCCGTTTTATAGGTGCGGCAAAAGGCTTGTTCATATAAGTGGGAAATACCCCAGCTGGCAGGGACAGTCCCTTCATAGGCAAAACTACCAACTAGCAGAATTGTTGTGATCAGCTACGTAGGAAAATCCCTGACAATGAAGGTGAATATTTTTATAGATCCATACACACATTCCATTTACTTTTTTTTCCCTTTAATATTATTTATTTAAGTGCATGCCATATGGACATTTGACTGTTTCCTGTTAACGGTATATATATGCTGCCTACGATCATTACTCTGGAACAGAAAAATTGGAACTTAGAAAGGATTTTGTTAATAAGCCTTTCCTAAATGACACTTTTACAGTCCACCTCTCAAAGGAGTACAGTGCCAACTTTGTTGTGAGGCAGATGGTAGTGAAAAAGGTGGATGTGACTCTGATCATTTAGCAGGGAAATTAATTTATGTGGTGCTAACCAGCCTCCAAATTGGGTTTATTGGCTCATTATGGTTTCTCCAAAACACCAAAGCTTTATGTTTTAAAGAAGCTGAAGGTTATTTTCAGGATATTTGAGAGAAAGGGAGAAAGAGAGAGAGAGAGAGAGAAGAGAGAGAGGAGAAAATTGACTGAATGATGAGGCTCTGTATTAAAGGTAAGATGACAGCTTTAATGCAAATTTCAATGAAGGACTTTGCAGAACAGCCAAAGGATGTTGAAGAAATTCTCCTGTCTGGTAGTGAAATGCATCTTTATCCACCTTTGAGTGTTGTGGTATAAATGTTCTTAGATTATTAGCATTGTGCTTTTGGCATGGATACACCTTCATTGCACAAAGTAAATGAAATGCACCATGGTCTAGCATTACAACATGTAGATATCTCCCGATTTTTTTATAAACAAAATGTGTATTTCATTATAGCAGAATAATTCTGTGTCTGTTTAGCATGCTAAAGCGAGTAAATTCAGGATAAAACTTGGATAGCAAAATGGAGATCATACTTTATGTTTCAGAAGTTTATGTCAGAATCCTTACATTATCCCTGCTTGTGGCATTCTATGGCCCACCGTTATCCTAAGGACAATTAGGAGTCTTTAGTACCAGCCCACCTGAGGAAACAATAATGTTCCTAGATCTGGTGCTTTAAACTTTATTGCTTCACTTCCTTCAAAGTAATTATTTGTGCATGTAAATGACCTACTCTGAAAAGGATTTATGTAATGCATTACAGTATGCACTGTATGCAGCATTTGTAAAAATTCTTTAAAATTTAGTCCTGAAATTTTATTGAGATGCTGTAGTCAACTGTTATCTTTAATAACTTTTTTGACATTTCATGGAATATGCTACAACTGCAAGGCTAATAAAACATTAGTCTGTGACTTGGCTTTAGATATCTTTCCTTACACTCATGTTGTGAGGGACCTTAAAGATGATCTAGTTCCACTCTCCTGCCATGGACAGAGATACCTTTCACTACACCAGAGACTACTCTCTATTTGAATCCATTCCCCCTTATTCTATCACAACATGTTCTTGTAAATAGACTCTCTCCATCTTCCATGTAGGCTCCCTTCAGACACTGGAAGGCCACAGTTAGGTGACTCTTCTCCAGACTGGAACAATCCCAACTGTCTCAGCCTTTCCTTATGGGAGAGATGCTTCATCCCTCAAATTATCTTGGTGGCCTCCTCTGGACTTGCTTCAACAGGTCCATGTCCTTCCTGTGAGGGGACCCTGGAGCTGGATGCAGCATTCTAGGTGGTGTTTCACCAGTGCTTAATTTGTGTTTAACTCAAAAGAAATTATTTGCATAGTATAAAAATTAATTTCCAATGGATTTTTCAAAAACAAGTGGTATTTTAGTCTTTCTATTTTTATCACAGTCATTTTTTTCTAACTTCATGGAGCATAGACTTTAAAAATATTAGCAGTTTGTATCCAAGTTCACCTGCACAGAAGCACAAGGCATGGTGTGAGTAATTCCTTCATATCCATTGGATGGGCTTTTTATAACTCCTACACTACAGCCTGAAATTTGCAGGATGCACATGATTGCACTTTCCACTTGAAACAGGGGCACTCTCATGGTTGCCTCGTTTTCATTCTGTGAGCTTGTATTTATCAACAGAAAAATAATCATAGAATATTGTCAAAAGGAACAAGATGCTGAGAGTCAGAAGCCTTGGGGATTTGTGGCTTTTGAAGTTTGAAGGAAGGGCTACTTATATTGTCAGGTGACTTGAGGTTCCTTTTCAGATAATGAAAAAAAATTTCTGATGCTTTTTAAAAGTGGGAGTGTTGCATAGAGGCTCATATGTGTCTTCTATCACATTTCAGTCCTGTACTAATACTCATTTTCTCCAGAACAGATTGTCTGTCGTTAGTTGAAATAAATACCTGCTATGGAGTTTAGGATATCCTCCAAAAAGACTTGGCTAGCATGAAGGCTTCCCAAATCCCAAACTGAGACTTAAAATAATCCTCTCTAATCATGGGGATATTTATATCTGACAGCTCAACTTTGTTTGACATGGAAGTTTCCAAGACCTGTGCTTCTAGTCCACAGAAATAAATTACGTTTGTCTCCACTTCATCCTGTTTTTGCCAGCCTGATTGGATTTTTTTCATAAAGTCTCACATGTGGGATGTACAGAACCAGCTGTAATCACTTTATGTAGCAAATGGGAGGATGTGGTAAAAGCTGTGCCAAAGCTCAGACTTCAGAGCATCTCTGTAGGTGCACACTTTCTTTGCAGAGAACCATCCCCTCCCTTTTTCCCAAAGGAAAAAATTTTTCCCTCTAGTTCTGCTACAGTTAGTAGGTGTAGATCAAAGTGGTTTAGGTGATCAAGATACATTGGATTCATAAGTACAAGAATTTCCTCCCTGCTGGTTAGGCGTTCATTTCAATTACAGCCTGATCCTTCTGTAATTTGTGCTGAAGACTCTCTACCTGTTCCAGTTGCCTGACTTCTTCCAAGCATCAATACGGTTGTAAACTTTTAAAGGGTAATTAGAGACAAAAGAATTACACATAAAGCCTGATGAAGTGAAATTGAGCAAGGAAAGAGAAGGGCTTCTTATCAAATGTTTTTCATTAGCACTACTGGAGTGTGGACTAGCTCCCTATGAAAAGCTGTGATAGTCCAGTTATCTGAATAAAATGCAGTTGTGGTGTAGAAGAGCTGCATGAGCCCCTCTTGCAGCATCACACTTCTCTCCTCCTTGCCTGTAATCAAAGGCTAACTTTGAATGCTAAGATCTTAGTCTCTCCAGATGCTAAGGTGGAATCTTGAGGAGTCCAGTAACAAGCAACCAAAACACAGTAAATAATAATTTACACCTTAGGGTGGAGAAAATGCAAATGAAAGAGCCTGTTCCATTAAATACTGCAGGTTTCCTGCTTCCTCTAAATCTATGGCAGTTGGAAGTGTTCACTGCCTACAAAAGATAAATGGGTCTATGATATCGTACTCAGAGATTCCCATGGGAACATTTTATGGGATGGTATAATTGATACGAGAGCAAATATGAATCCTCTGGACCAAAAAGTCTACACACTCCTTCCAGATTAATTCCTGTCCTACTCAAATGCTGTGTTGCTCCACCTGAAATACTATATTATCATCTGATTTTAAAAAAATAAATAAAAAAGGAAAAAGAAATACACTAAACAAATACTTCTAAATGACTTTTTAAAATCCCATACACCATAATTTTGATGATTGTAATTTTAATAGGTTATCTGTTAGTTGAAAAACTGTAGCATTTCATAAAGCCCAGATCACACTTTTCAGAGTCATCTAGTAGACATTGCCACCCCAAGTTTTAAGTGAATATTTGAAGCATATCAAAGACAGACTTTCAGAAAATGGCAACATTTTATCTACAAAGACTGAAAGGCTGAGAGAATTTGAATTGTTCAGCCTGGAGAAGAGAAGGCTTCAGGGTGTCATAACGGACACCTTTCAAGCTCTAAAGGGAGCCACAAGAAAGAGGGAGAGAGGTGATTTACAAGAGCATATAGTGACAGGACAAGGGGCAATGGTGTCAGATTGAAAGAGGGTTAGTTTAGATTAAATATTAGGGAAAAATTCTTTACTATGATGGTGGTGAGGCACAGGAACAGGTTACCCAGAGAAGCTCTCAATAGCATGGGGATAATAACTAGATTATCTTTAAGGTCCATTCCAACTCAGGCCATTCTAGGATTCTCCGAAGTCAGAGGTGTTTCTCCTCATGCCTCACAGTGTTCCAGATCTAGGCGTGTGAATGTGTGAGGAAGACGCAGAATGAGATGGGTACCTTGCTAATGCTGGGGGGAGCCCTGTGCAATACATTAGAGGAGCTCTCTGTAGAGCCACCCTGTGTCTGCCATCACTGGTGTTGTGCTAGAGCTTGTAGGATGAGGTTTATCAGAAGATCTAATTTCCACTGCTTTAAACCCAGTTTCTGAAGTGCCTTTGGTTTGCCTTAGCACTAGAGTCTGTCACAAGACTTTTTCTGGGAAGATTATGTTGTTCAGAACATCACACAATTTGAAATTGGTCCTTGTGCAGGTGCTGTGCATCAACAACATCTATCAGTCTACCCCTGAAGAAAAAGTGTCAGCTGCTACAGGAACCGCACATCCAAGTAGCTCTGCAGGACCCTCCTGGTGTCAGTGCACCAGCACTAAAGAGCTCATCTGGCACCATGCGTTTTCATCCCCATCAATTTTTGGGGATCTCTACTCTTCCTAGTATCCTGCTGTACTAGCAGTCTGTGGTTCCTTGTGTTTTTAGCAATATCCACCTTAGCTCTTCCCCCATCCTATTATTGCTTATGTCCTAGTCCTAAATCACAGAGTTGGCAGTAGTAGCTCTGAAGTAAATTTTGCTTCTTTAACCCCAAGAAAGAGTATTAACCATGTTTTTTCATTGTTGGGGACACACACTATCAAAATCCTTAAACCTGAGTATTTATTTACCTGATATATAAGGTCGACTGCTTGCTGAGATTAGGGAAGACATGGGAGTTTATTTGTTAGGGTTTTTTGTATGTATCCTGGCTTCATAAATCCTTTACTGTCCATCACCCATTGTCTTGGTTCATTACACAAACTATTTCTTAAGGCTCACCACAGCAGGAATTGTTTTCATTTTTGTTCTGCTAATGGAACCTGATTTGGAAAAACTCGGTGGAAGTCATTTAAGGAGCCTTAGCTTCAAATGAAAAATATGAAACAATTTATTTCCCAGTGGGGAAAAATGTGGGTTGGAGAAAGAAAAAGGCAGCAAAAGAAAGCAATGAAGATAGATATAGGATCACAACTCAGTCTAGAGTGTAAGATCCTGAAACACTGCAGGAGTAATCCAGGTAATGAACCAATAGTCTGAGAAACCCACAGGGAGTTCCCAAAACATTTTGTCTTTGGAGAAGATAAAAATAATTTCTGTAAGAATTATATTCAGGGGCTTATAACCAACACAAAAATCATATACTATGTTTTCAACCAACTGTTTCTCCAGTGTGGCTGAATAGAAGGTGGTAAAGCCCTTCTCTCAGATAAAGGACATTGTTCTGCAGCTCATACAGCAGAAATATCCTTGTTTCAAGTCCTGTTGCCACCACCCTAAGAAGGATTGCTCTCTGTCTTTAATATACAATGGTGTATCCAGGTGACAACACCACTACAATGTTGGGTTTTGCTTAGAGTTGAGCTTGACAAATAATTCATGACACTTCTAAAAAACTTTATTATTAATAATAAAACTTTTATCTCTTAATAAATTTTCCACAAATGCTTCTGTGAGGTTTTGCCATATTATTTTTTATAAATATTCCTTAGAATATGGAGAGCAGAATAGAATGCTCACTATTTGCAGTTCACTTTATGACTAGCATTTGTTTTTGTTCATGGATATTCAGCACTGTAGTATCAATAATTGTGTCGATAAATTTTTTCTTTCAATGATTAAGTCTCAGAAAAACAAGTCAGGAAAACATCACAATTCTAAAGATTATAAAATTTTGTTTAAATGGTTGCATTATTACCAGTGAAAACAAAGTAGCCTTTGGTATAACTAGGTTATCATGTGCTTAATCCGTTATTCTTGGGAATTCTGTGAATTACTGGGCTTTTTTTAAAAAAATATGGAAGCACTGAAAATAGCATATAGTGTAGCCAGAACTTAAAAATTAAAAGGCAGGCCAGACAAAACTGATGTTGAAAGCAAAGCAATGAGCACTGAAATATTTGAATCCTTCTTTTAAAGTGGTGGTTGAAAACCAGGAGAAAAAGAGCTTGCAAAAATCTCAATCCAGACCCTCTGCACTGCTTTCTGGTCAATGTGTAAGACCAAACAGGAATTTTTCCAGGCTGAAAAACTTCGGAATTTTTCCACACGCAGCCCCACCTCTTGACTAACAAATGTGACACTGAACTTCCACTCCCTTGGTGAGGGCTTCCTTGCAGCTCTTCATATTGGCAAGGTCCTTCAGAGTTTCTTTGGACCATGACTCTTCTAACAACCCCCCAGCCATCAAGTTTCTGCATTCAGCAAAATACAGATGGATTCAGAGTCAAGGGTACGAGATAATTAACCTTGAAATCTGTTTCCATCCTCTTACTTTGAAGTCTCATATTCAAAACTGTCAGAAAGCCCAGGTAGAAATACTACTTAAAACTTGAGCAAATACTTTCTGTTGCTTGATGCAATCAAGGTAATTCACTCTGGAGTACCTGCTGTAGCTGTGGAAAGATGTGTTGCCTAAGGGTTTGAACTGAAGGAGAAAGAGTTTGCAAAACTCAGTTATACTGGTATTAATAGAATACAGCCAGATGGTGCAGTCATCAATAATCTAAAAATATCCCTGGTGCATAGTCAAATGCAAAGTAGCATGAAAATTAAAGTAAAAAAATTGCACTCACCAATAATGTCCTAAAAAACCTTTAATGGCAGCTCACCCTATGTTTGCTGAAAGGTCAGTGCATACAGACAGTGAAAGTGTTTTGCTGTGAGAAGTCATTGAAAGACAATCTTACCATTACCTGGCTGATTTTAATGTTGTGCTCTTAAGCAAGTAAGTTAGAATAAATATTTTAAACAGTGGCTTTAAATGACACCAAATGCTTGTTAAAAACATGCACTCATCCTTCTGTATACCTTGCCCACTAATGAGTCAAAATTCCTGTGACAAGCCTGATTCATCATTTCTGTGTGGGTTTTGATATTGTTTCTACACCCTTCTACAGAAAAAGCAAAAATTTACCATTCTGGTATGGTCCTGTTAGTGCAACTATTGACAACTGTCTTAAGATAGGTCATCAGAATAATTCTCATCAAAATCAGAATATATGTGTTTATATCTAAAGCTATAAGAGTAGCATAACTAATATATAAATATGTATTTGTTAGTTGCTAAAGTTACATATATATAAATATATACATATACATGTATTTGTGAAAAATGATCCACTCTGCCATCTGTATAGAAATAGTTCTAGACTTCAGGTGCTAGTGTCGTGGTTTGACCCTG
>VYZT01000655.1:90299-104580 GCA_013400735.1 Pomatostomus ruficeps | reverse complement strand
AACCAGGTAGTCTGTCCTAGTTCTGACACAGATCTCATCACCCCCATCTATCTAGGTTCATTTACAAAGGATTAAGGCTACACTGAAAAATGCTAGGGAGCATTTAGTTTCACTTTTGGCATTGCTACTTGGTCCCCTAAACTCCCCTATGAGCTGAAAACTCCACTGCAGCATGGCCTTTGCAGCTCAAAATTTGTGTTTAAACTCTCAAGCCCGGTATTACAAACCTTCAACTTCTACTACTAAAGAAAAGCCCTGGCAAAAAGTAATTTTTGTTTTTGTTACACTCTCCCCCTTGATTACCTAATGAGTAGTACAAAGGTAATATTTGAGTGTCGTTTATTGAAGGGAAAAAACATCCAACCTAAAGGAAAGAATTGCTGAGTTTGCAATATTCAATTTCCACGGTGAAAAAAGAAATTAGTACCACTGAGGTCTGCCAAGCTAGGACTTAATAAAAGGTCCAGATTAAGAAACATTTTGAAACTCAGATATTAACAATGGAGTTGACAATCTCCTTTCTGAACTTACTACTTGCTATCTGAAAATAAATGCACAGAGGGCTGCTGAATGGGAAAGCTCCTTTCCTGAAGCCAGAATTCTTCTGTAACTCCTTACAGTGCCAGTTTCTTACAATAAAGATGCCTGCTCTACTGAACACCCCTCGAAGAGCAAAAACTGTAAAGAATCTACTTATTTAATGATAAAGAGTTTATTTATACATGAAAAATGTAGAAAGAGGGCAGCAGGATGTATTTTTCCACCACACTTAACACTTTGGTGTCCATATCCAGTCACCAGTTTTCAGCTTAAAAAAAAAATTAAAATATCACACAATACTTATTTTTTCTTTCAGTGCAGAGCTGGTAGTACAAGTTCACATAGCAGAAGAGAGGAGCAGATACAGTGATATTGTTCTCAATCTTTAATTCTTAAATATTAATGTCTGGATGATCAGAACAAAAGCACCCCCATCTTCATTTGAAGATAGTTAGCTCCCTGTAACTGCTGTGTTCCTGTTTGTAACTTGTAAACGCAGTTTAACAGCAATAACATATATGCTCCATGAAAAGTTAAGTGTACCCACCTGAATTTACAAGTAATATAAAAATTATTTCACTCTACGTACAACAGTACTAGTAGTACTAGACTCATGTGAGAAACAAAGCTTACAATAAAGAAAACCAATACTTACTAGACCAATATAAGAGTTTAGAATCCACAAAGTCTCACCAACATAATTAACATGGACACAGTAGTTTGAAATATTTTAACAACTCTTAGGACAGAAAATATTTGTTTCAAAGAACATCTAGAAGAAATATCTGGTCTGAAATTGACATTTAATCTTTAAGGTGAGTATTGCTGGAATTAATAAAACACAGCAAGTTGAGCCAAAATATTAACTTAAATGAAAAAGATCTTAAGATAGCTTTGCTTGTCATCACAGTGAAGCTGAAACACTGACAACTATCAATCTGTATTGCACTGCAGTCCAATTAGCCAGTATTATTATCCTAATCAAGCATCATATTTGAAGCATTACATGCTTCAGTTTCTGAACTTTTCTGCAAGCCTCCAGGTCTGCTCTGGAGCTGACAGAGTCTAATGTACTCAATGTTACCAGTTCCTGCCGCCTGGGAGAACTGGCAACTGCTTTCCTGTCAGGTCAAGTGTCTGTCACTATTGTGAAAACCTCCACCTATGCAATAAATTACAGTGCTTTTATGACAGTATAAAACCAGCAGGTAAATTGTTACACTATACTAACATAATAAAAATGTACATTAATGCTAGTTATAACCATTGAATAGATAAAAGTTATTACTGACATAATGATTATTTTTTTCAGATGTATAACACTTCTGGAAACAAGATATTTCTCTATAAGGGCACAGATAAAACTTAAATCCCAACAACTGAAAGAAGGTACCCCTCGTCAAAGTTGACTTTGGATTTCCAGTTTTTGTATGAGTATTCCCTTCCTTTGTGATCAACTAACTACATCAATTGCTCTGAGCACCTGAACAGCCTTAATCTGTTCGTATAGAAACACAAAGCTCTTGATACTGAGCGTGGACAGATAATACCACTCCCGTGAGTATACAGTTTAGACAAAACAAGCTGGTTACCTCACTAAGACAGAGTTCAAGAAAAATTGCACCCTACTTGAGAGACTTTACATGAATACAGAAATAGGGTACCTGTACCAGTCTCCTGGAATTAATTATAACAGGTGCGGGACCAACATAATAGCAATGCATTGCTAGAAGTCCAGTACGGCTCATTTTATGAACATCAGACTTAAGTCTGCATAACTGGGTCCTCAAAAGACCCAGAATATAAACCACAAGAAGCTTTAACACTGTAGTACACTTTAACACTTCCTACAGGAAGATGGTGATGGAGAGTGCCAATAACACAGCTGGACCTTGAGAAAGCCTGGGGGGTGAGGGGGGAATAAAAAAAAAATCTTGATTTCCTGATAGTGTAGTACTCCTGGGCACACAAAACAGATTTACAGAATAAACTGAAGGCTAGTCAGCTTCACCGATGGAACTGTCACATTGAACATCTGTTATTCCAAGGTGCATCCTTCAGAAGAAGCCTACTGCCATCCACCATGTTACGTGCAATATGATATGCAGCTTGAGAGTTTTTTATTAGCTTATGTGGAACTAAGATCCCTAAATCTGCCAGTCGCTATATAAAACTTCAGTTCTGCAACAAACACAACAGTCCTCTGAAAAATTCCAGACTCCAAGAAGTGACATGTCAGTCAGCTCATGTCAGGACTAGGTTACTCTGACAAACCAAGCACCATGCTGCACTTAACCAAGCACCCAGAGCACCCGAACTGAAATACAGCCTTGATGACGCATGGCAGACATCCATATTCATGGCTGATTTGTTTATTTGGAATAAGCCAGCTGCGTAACACCCTTCGCTAATTCAGACTTGCATCACAGTGATATTTTTTGTACGTGGTGACCTTGGAGAAGTTATTTCCAGTCAAACGGATATTGGTATTGCATCATTTCATTGCTAAAACAATTGTTGCTGCCAGAGTTGACATGCAAGTCACCATCCTGAAACAAAGACTAAAAGCATTCATCTTCTAAATCCATGATAGATTGTTATCTTCCTTCTGCTCTGAAGCAATGTTACCTGTTGTAGGAGAGAACTGCTTGTACAGTTTGCACCAGGGGACCAGTTCCTGCCAGTGCTGACCTATAAAGTGACATTGACAAAAAAATATGAAGGGAGAGAAGGAATAACTGGACACTCAAGGGGAAAAAATGATAAAATAAAAACTGCGGAGAAATGTTTGCAGAACTGAGGCGTGCAAACACTAAGAGATTTTGTGGACATAGAAGACAGAACTGAAGTTTCCTGAGCTTGTATCTTTATGCCTCGGACAGAACCAATGATAAAGGTGAAGTATTGGAACAGACAGAGTACGTGATGATTAAACTATCACTAATTACATTACTTCACACCTTAGAACAGTCTCTGGAGCTCCATCAGGAAACAAATTATTGCATCTGAGCTGACAGAAAACTGCTAAAACACTCCAAAATGCAGCTTCAGGTAAGATTCCAAGAAAACTCAGCACATCCCTGGAGGCTCTGAAGATGCACAGAACTTTTCTTAAATTACTGACAAACTGCTCATCAAGAAAAGAAGCCTTCAGACAGGAATTTTCTTGGTAGGCCATAGCTCTGCAAACAAGAAGTGAAAGAAATGCAGCAGCCTTTAAGGTCATCCCTGCTGTATCTCATGACCTCTGCAAAAGCAGAGCTACAAGTCAGTTATAACTCCTTACCAGAAGGCAAAATCTTTTTTTTTCCTCCTGAAATCAGAGATCAGAAATCTTATGAGCTTGTGTTCACAGTATAGGTATCAAATAGATTTGATCATTTGTCCACAGCAGCAGGTTGTTATACATGCACAGGCATACTTTCGTCTACTGTAAACTTCTGGGCACCTGCATTTTCTCAGGTTTCCAAATGCAATTTCTAGGAGCAGAAAGACAATATTTAATTTTGCTGCTGGCAGGAAAACCAGGTTTGACTTGAACTCGATATCAAAGCAGACAGTTATGTGCACAGCAGCAGAGCTGACGCTTACTCTGTGATGTATGTGCTACTGACAATGCTAGAACAGTCAGCTCACATCTCCCCAGGACCAGAGCTGCTTTTGTCTCCTGGCAGCTTTCCCTGCTTGTGCAGACAGTAGTTACTAAGACCAGGGCTACCGTCTGGATACGACGAGAAGTGGTGCAGAATGCACATATGCATGGAGGAACAAACTCCCCAACACAAGACTAATTGGGTAATGATGGCCCTACCCCACACAATGTATCAGGAGCTGTTTACACCATTCTAATCTCAAACCCACTCATTAATTTGAGCAACTACTAGGCTAGCACTCAAAACTGTGCCAGAAAGTGCGCCAACAAATTGAACTCCATGGATGGTCACGGAACAGTGCCTGAGTTCATGCTACTGCCCTGCTTAGGTTTGTTAGCCATCAGTACCTTCGCACAGCTGGCTGACAGACCAGAGGTGAAAAAGGACAAGATGCATGCTTCTGCCACCAAGTTTAAAGGTTATCAGGGACATAAAGGTATGGTCCAGACAGGTATGGCCAATGTGAGAGATGGACTCCTTGGTTACACAGTGAGAAGCCTGGAGCAGCAGCATGAACACTTACTTTTCCAATAAACAAATTTCATAAACAATATGAAGAGAGGGCAGAGAAACAAACAGGATTTGTCATTTACAGGCAGAAAAGACCAGAGGTGTTCAAAGAGGCTGTTAAGGAAAAGTCTCAAGGAAGAACTGAAGCATTCAAAGCAAGACCTCCTAAACAACACAAAAAGATGAAGTTAAAACCGTGACATGGAGTGAGATCTACATATTCCAGCAAAACATTTACCACCAAATCCATCTCCATGCATCCTATCAAACAAAACTATAACACAACTTTAGGTATGCTGCATCTAGATGCTTGAACTAAGCCATGGGAGTGCATGGTCTGAGCAGAGACAGACAACAGTCGTATTATCAGTCTCTCAAGTACAGAAGTACTAGCACCTGAATGTGACATAGACAAATCTCTTAAAGACATAAGTGTTTTTTTTTTTTAATAAAGAAATGGTGTATTGAATCATTACTGAGTTCTAGACATCAAGTGCAACCAGCATTTTCTGCTGCAATCACACTTTAAATTTAAAGCTATACAAAGTTTTAAAGTTCTGGCTACACAAACTGAGCACAGTGCTAAGAGTACAGTGTCACACAAAGAGGCCAACACTGTTTAAGAAAGGTCAAAATTACAATAGCGCTTGTATGGCTAAAAAATATTGGTTCACATAACATCACACAAAATTAAGCCCAAACCCTGTATTTTTTTTAAACTGTTAATTATCAGGTTGCTAAAAATATAGATGCTAATAAGTGCAAGTCCAGTTATAAAATGAATTTCATAACTGAAATACTCTTAACTAAAACCTAAAGCAAATAAAGAAAAAAATAGCCCTGCATTTAATTTGTTAGAAACTACTGCTTCCTTCTCTGCAAATGCAAGGGGAAGCTTTTGCCTGTGGTATTGCACAGAACACACACCACTACAGGATGTTCATAGTTTTCTTCCTCTTTTCAGTTAACCACAAAAATCAAGCGCAGTTTTACAGAGAGGAGTCTATTTGGATGCCTTTGTGTATATTTAGTGTCATAAGCCAAGTGATGTTTCTGTTTGCTTTGGCTGGCTGAGGGGGAGTGAAGGGAAAAAATGTCTACTTAGAAAGAATGACCACATCTTAGCTGTGCTCAGAGAGAGCCGTCACGTGGTTAGAGGAGCAGGAAATAACTTACAGTTCAGTCGAAGCAGGACTAAGCAATTCTGTGGTTTCAAATCTGAGCCTGTAGAGTTGTTGAAGCTGTATCTTCCAGTATACAGTTTCTTAATATAACAGCTTACTAACTGGAGAGTCTGGTCCTGCCTGGAGAAGCAGCAGTGCAGGGTGGAGCAGGGCAAGAAGCCTGAGGAATACTATAGTCCTGCTTTTGTGTACCCTTCACATATCCACTAAAAGTTCTCTTCCCTATAACAACATTAACAATGACTTTGGCCAGTGAAGATAAAAAGGTGAGAAATGTGTAATGGCCAGGTGTCAGGCTCAAGTGCACTCCATGTCTGCAGCAGCAAACAGCTGGCTGGCACAGACCCTGCCTCCTCTCCTCATGCCTTTCCTTGGGCAGTGCCCTGCTGAGTTACAATACATGCCATGTCTACCCCAGAACCGGGTAGGGGTAGGACTACGTGTCTGATGAGACACAAAGCTCATCCTCGAGAACAAAGCTGTTGAGGAACTGAGAAGTATGGGGAATAAGGGAGTGGAGGGGAGAATGGTGAGGAAGGGGTCAGTCTTGTCTGGAGATGTTTGTGCAGATTATGGATGCAGGAGCTGAAGGGAGAAAGGAAGATTCTGAAAGCACGTGAGGTACAAGAGGGAAAGAGGAAACCCTGCTACTGGGACAGGACAGGAAACTTGCTAAAAAATAAAAAGAGTGTGTGTGTTAAGAGAGTACAAGGAGAACATGATGAAAGTGGAGACACGAGATTTGGAGGGCAGAGGTCACTATGCAGGACTTCAAGGTACACCAGCAGGATGGGGCTTGCAAAAGAAATAGTGGTTAAATTGATTCCTAAAATGTAAATTCTTTTTAAGTCAATAAATTACTGCTCCTGTTATAAAATGTACTAAGGAGGTTGTAAAAAATCTCTCATTTTTCTTTATCCCTAACACAAAAAAATATTAATACAACAAATTAATACTAATTTCTTATCCACAAATCACACACAGGTAAATTAAAATCTTGGCTGTCACCTTGGGGAGAACACATTTAAAATTTACTGCCAAATTCCCATTTTCAAATATTCTTGTTCTTCAGTCTAGACAGTGAGACAAGTGCTAGGGCTTGTTATTTAATCTCAGTAAGGCTGGCTAACTTTTGGGAAAGCCATTATAATACTTGAAGTAAATGCATTTTTTAAAAGGATTTGCAATCTCAGAGGCAAGCATTATCTTTGCATAAGTAAGAGTTCAGATCATGAAGAACAGTTTTCTAAGCTGTTCAAAAAGACAAAAGTCATATTTTCTTTTGCTAGGTCGGTGCTTCTCAAATTGCAGGCACAGTACCTTCACATGCAAAATATGCTCACATGGGAGCATATCTGTGCTCCCTAAATACACCACCCTGATGGCTGCATACTGGTTAGTGAAGAAGGGCAGATAAATGCAAAATAACATATTTGCATTTAAGAGAAAGGAGATGAATGCAGGGGAATTCTGAACTACACAAATTTCTGAAGGGGAAAATGGTGTGTGAAACCATCTTACAGAAATGGAAACACTTACAACCTTAGTGTGATCCTTCAGCTTTACGCTAGACATACTGGAGAACTGCAAAATGTATTAACACTCTTTCTCAGAAAACCTAAAAAGAAAATGCTGCCTTAAGAGTGAGGATTTTAAGGACAGATAAATAAACAGTAAAGGAAAAACAGCCTCACCAAGGTGGGGATGCATGTATGAAAGCAAGTGCCTGAAGTGAGAAGCAATCTGCAAATCTGTCAGTGTGTCGTGGAGCTCTGCAGCAACAGTTTCCTTGCCAGCAATGATAATCTCCACAGAACATTATGTCTACAGGAATTGAGTAATTCATTTAATGAACTTATTCCAGAATCATATATTCTTAACACAGACATTCTAATTTGAGATGCCTAAAGTGTCATTTACTGCACAAAGAGGTGTCAGCAAAACTGTCTACCTTTAACTCACAAGTGTCTGAGAAAATACTACTAAATTTTAAGAATTAAGCAAGTGAGCAGCTTTCTAACAGTGTCCCCATGACTGTTTGAACTGCATCTTTTCTTTTTCCATTTGAACCTTCTAGAACACTGCTCCTGTCATGTGATGATCACAGTGCACTTCGGGATCTTCAAATTTAACTGCAATTGCCCCTGAAGGTAACTGCACACCTACTGTTCCCATTTTATTGGTTATCCAGGCATAACAACATGCCTGGAAGCCACAAAAGTTAGTGTGGCAGTGTACCCAAGCAAATACCTTGAGAAACTAAATCACCCTGTACAGTACATGTCCCGGTAGAGTGAGCTGTTTAAAACCACCCATGGAGATACACTTCTAGCTCCACTAAATCCACTCTGCATGATTTAATGTTACAAGGAAAACAAACTAGCCAATTAAAAAAATCCCTCTGTGCACAAGCAACACGTCAGCTTTTCTTTAGGAAACTGTACCCTAACCTACCAATAAGCAACTCTGTCTAGTGCCTGTGACACATTTTCACTATTTCCTGTATTTTATTATCTAGGTATTAGGTAATGAAACCAAAAGTCTCCTGTACTATACCAAGTCTTATTTCTGTACTACAAAGATTCCTCAAGAGACGAGCCTAGGAAACATACTCACTGGAGGAGAGGACACCATAAATCTTACCACACAGCTTTTAAGTCAACAACAAATTTTCTCAGCAAACTGAGCATTTAAAGCTCCACAAACTCCATCTCGTCTGCAGACAGTTCTGCCTACAAAAAGTCAATGACAGGATCGGGCCTTTTTTCACATTGGTTAATGAGCTAGTAGAAAATTCCTTGTGGCACTCACTCATCACATACATTCAATGCTTCATTCCACCCATTCCAGCACTAAGCTAGAAGCTGCCGGTGGCAATTGCTGCCACTGCTGGCACCTGCAACCACTGTCAATGAAAGCAGTAGATGAGTTCTTAATGCTGGCACTATTAAAAGTAGAGCAATAAGGGTCACAAGAAGTTCTAAAGAAAAAACAGGTGAGTTTTTTTCAGGCAGAAGTACCAGAAATCCTCAAAAAGAGAAATTTAAGAGCTAAAATTAGACCATTCTCCATTGTCATGTTTTTAGCCTGAAACTGCATGGTTCTTACAAGATGGATCTTATACTCTCACTTGTGATAAATTTGGCTTGTACTAGATCTTTCAGAACCCCAGAAGAAATAACCAGAGAGAAAAACATACTAGTAATAAAAAATTTAAAACAGTATTTACAAGCAGATAATGCTGAGAAATCACATCAATTTTCCATTAAAGGAAGAACAAAGTAGCCTTTACATTTACATATTTGCATGAAATAGCAAATTCAGTCTTCATCTTCTAACAAGACATTCTTCCTTGGATCTTCTCCTAAGTAAGGGCTATCTGGACATCTTGGTGAAAATCGTGCAGTCAAAAACATGACTGTTCATCTGAATCCTACATTATAACTGTCCTCTTCTAAATTCCTCAATATGATTCTCAGCTGTGAAAAGACAGTAAGTTACAAAGCAACAGCTTATGACTACAAATTGTTTTCATCCTGTTGTGTATGTACACCACAGGATCCCAGAGCATTTATCAGGAGCATGAGTGGCATACTTGACCATCTGATTAACCAGAGATGCTGAGAGACATTTGGCACTTGACTGCCTCCCAAACAGATAAAATATATCTACAAAGATGCTCAGAAGAGAATGTAATAAAGCTGAAGCCTTAACAGAGTGAGGTGCTGGTTCCAGGTCTATCTTACTAGATCACCCTTCATTCAGCTATACATAATGCTTCACAACAAAGACACACAGTGACTGAAACCTGTAGCAGGACTCACTCCTCATATCAAGACAATTTGTCTAGCGCATGAGGTACAAGCATGGCCAGGAGAGATGTAACCACTACAGTCACTGAAGCAAAGATAAAATCTTCTATTAGCTGATTTTCTATCTTAAAGTTAGTTGAATTGGAGATGTAGATAACTGACTGTGAGGTTTATTGACAATTATGGGATTTTAACACCCAAATTTCTGTCTTTTACTCCTTAACCATGTCCTACACTTTGTGAATTGATGCTTTGTCTCAAATACATACAACTACAAGATCCCGTGCCTTCTAGACTGTTCCCAAGTGGTCTCAAACCATTTCTCATCCATGGGTAAATGAGCTAAGGCAGTGAACTATGCTGTAAAGACATTAATAGCAAGCTATAAGAAAAATGAGCATGAGAAACACACCATGATAAGGACGATGGTTGTACCACTTGCTCTGGAGAGTCTGACATGATCCACTACCGTGAAAATCAGTTTTGTAGGCACAGGTTTGGTTCAAAGGAACCGTCAAAATCCCACTGTCATTCCCTCTAGAATGGAAGATTATCACTGACAAGCTCTTCAGGGAACTTACTCTAGTGGATACTAGTGAGGTGTCTGAAGACGCTATATGTCTTTTGCAGAACAGGGCAAATCTCAAAAGAAATCCAGGCGTAATTCTCAATACTCTTTTGTTCCACAAGACCCTACCCTTTACACTTAATCTCTTCCCTCCACATCTCATTTAAAAACAAATGCAAAGATGAGAGAATCACCACTAAACTAATGACTCAGTTCTTCCTATCTGTATAGGGGATAAGTCCTTTTTAAACTGCAATGTCGATGTCTTTTGGATGTACAGCCTGCAGCTTAAAATGAGGAGTCACAACACTTCTCAGACACGTGAAGTTGCTGGTTACTCAGACCTGTAGTCCACCTTCAAGTCTTAGTTCATGCTGTTTTCATAAGCACAAGTAATCTTACAAGGCCCTTCCTGAAAGAACATTTAATTCTTATCAATTAAGAGCTGTAACTGCCATTCAAGTTTTTATTTTATTTTATCTCAACTATTACTGCAATTTGTTCTTTGTGTCTGATATACAAACTTATTCTGGTCACATGCACTTTTAAAAGCAGCCAAAATAGTTTTCTCAGTTAGTTTACTGCTGTGTCACTTCTCTTTCTGTATCCTTCATGTGTAACCAGTTCCTGTTTATCATAGGAACCAAGGCAAGATCTTACAAAGAACAACATATTCCTAGCCTTGTTCATTACACCTTATCCAAGTCTGAGTCCTACTTCTAAGCAGTATAAAATATCCCTACTCCATTTTACATACTTCTCATGCTACCAAATACATACTTCTCATGTTTTCTTTCTCTCCTAAGGCCTCTCAAAAATTATTTCTACAGAATAAATTAGTTTTTCATTACTGACATCTCTAACCAATATTAATCATGCAAATTATAAAAGTTACTTCTTTATTGCAAATTATAAAAGGGACACCTAGCATTTAATTTTTCTTACAAAACTCATTGTTATTCAAAGTAATGATTTGTAACTAACCAGAAATTCAGCACAAACTTCTAAGTTGGGCATAACTACAAAAAAAATCATTAATATGCACAAAACTCATCTCATAGCTCCCTTTAGTATAAGTGTACGCAGAATTTTATTTCTACATTATGATAAAAAAGTTATTGAAAACTTTTTGCAGATAGCAAATTTTACACCTGACCTAGATAACAGAGGCCACAAATCTGAATGAAGATTAGTTACATGCCTAAACAATCAAAGTCCTAAAGGGCTACCTTACTCTGGATATGTACTGTAAGTAGTTCTAGACTTGGATTCATATTTCAGCCAAATCAACTATAGCTACAGCTTTGACCATTAGCCAGTGGCTTGGTTTTGAAAGCCTAATCTGTCACGGGCAAAGGTATTTAATTGCTTATAGATTCAGATAAACATTTTACAGCTCAGCAAGTGGACGGGAAAAAAAAAGAGAGCAGAAAAAAAAAATCAACTACCCTCTGTACGTACACTTGCTTACTAGTGAGTTTCTCAAAGTGCCAGTACTAGTCTGCAAAAAGGTATCAACCTCAGCAACACACAGAGTGATGGCTCTTCACCATTTCCCCCACTCCCAGGAAATTTTTCTATCAGGCATCATTACTTAAGATGCCACTGGAACTATGTCTGTTTCCAAGTTCACAGATCGTGAGTACTCAATTGAAGTTAAACTACTTGATAAATTCATTTGCTTTTCCACAGAACCAAAATCAGGTAGTTGAATTCTCAATGTTATTTCAAAATAACTGCCTTGTTATCAGTCAGAAACAGAGTGAAAGAAAAGACTGAAATAAATCAGATCCAGAGCACCACATGCTTTCTGAACTAAGCCCTTCAGGCCTGATAGCAGCACTATACCCTCCATTAAGAGCTCTATAAATTATTACTACAAAGAGTATCAAGGATCATAGTTTAATGTCTCAATTGTTCCTCTGGTGTTCATTGCAGTAGTGATCTAAAAATGAGGTCTAGTCAAACAAAACCTAAAATTATGTCAATGTGGCTGATGCACATCACATCCAGTAGCCTCTCCATATCCCAGAGTGACAGAAACACCACCTGCAGCAGCCAGGCAGCCCAGACATTTCAGCTGGCTGCAAGAACAAGCGTTTAGCATCCTACGGAACTCACAAAATTTTCCTTTCTTAAAAAGCAGCACTTACAGTCTGAAGCTTCACTAATGAGTAATTCAAACATGGATCTTATGAGATCAAATATCATGTACATTACAGCCAAACGGCATTTATCAGCACAGCACCTTGAGTCAAGTTAGAAGCTCAAGAGTCCTACTGGGCTCCAACAGATACTGTGGTTTTAAGTCAGACAGCTGAGGCTGTTAACCATCTCCAGGTACTCATTCCACTTCTCTGCTTAAGACAATGCCATCCGAGGGACAGAAATATTCAGTCTGTTCATCTGTTTATTCATTTCTGGCTCATGCCACATAGTAAGCCAAAAAAGCCTGGTTAAATACCTCTAGACCTTCAATGCTCAAGTCCTCAAGATTGAGCAGAGAACCTCAACTGTACTAAAATAGGCCTATGATCAACTTAGAGAGCATAAAAGGTTGGGAAAAAGGGGAAAGAACAGACCACAATTAGAAGAACCTCAATTGGAAAGTCATCCAATATTCAGTGTAAATCAGAATGTTTAATTTCAAGCAAGTCATAAATCCCAAGACACCCAGATCCCGTGAAGATACTTATCTCCAGACTGCTTTCAACATAATATTTATGAAAAGTTGGGAACTTAACTCAGTTACTTTTACAGCTGAGTATTACAAAACCTAAAAGTGCGTTCAGTTGAGAGAAAAATCAACTAACAGAAAAGCAAACTGGAAATCAATTTACACACAAATTCATGCACTATTTTTTATATTTAGAGAAAAGCTGATACTGTCTTTTTTCCCTTTTTAGCAAAGATGCTGAAGGATATGAAATGTGTGCCTGAAATTAACTGAGGGATTTCTACAAATCTACACTTTTCAAAACATACAGTTTAGGGTCATACCATCTGATACACTTAACTTACTGTGACAGTATCTTATCTAATCCACCGCAATGTAAATATTCTCTACTTCCTGTTCAGTTGCTGCATCTTATGTTTTCCTTGCAACAGTCAGTTTGATCAACAATACCATTTCAAAGTCCAGAGAGTTATGTGGAATCAGTATGACTACACGGATATCCTTCTTTAAGTCACAGTTTTAAGTTCATGAAACACCTTCCGTAGCTTTACAGCAAGTGCCTAACAGTATTTTAGGTACTGAACACAATGCACAAGAACACAGTCATTGTTTTGAAAAATACGAGTTTTTGAAAAACAGCTTCTTTTCTAATGAAAGTGGTTATGTTTTGAAGCCTTCACCTACTTCTTTAACACAGGTAAGTAGTTTTACTACAGTTTTACATTACATGGAAGAAGGTATTCTGAAAACTAACTTACCGATGTAGAAATAGGAAAATATGCGCTATTTGAGTTGTATTTGAGTACATGAACCTAAGGCTAAGGAAAGTACAAACTAAACCCAAGGCAGGCCTAGCACTGATACGAGCCTTCCTACAACTTCGTCAACATTGCTTTGTTGTACCGCCGGTGCACCTGGGGTCCGTCCCAGGCTCGTGTGCCCGAGCCCCGCGGCTGCTCCTCTGCGGCCGGTTCCCCCCGGCAGCGCAGGGGTCGGCTGCAGGGCAGAGGGAGCCCCGCCGGCCCCCGGGAGAGCTCCATATGCCGATGGACAGCGAGGCGCGGAAGGACGGCGGTGCCCGAGGCGGTCTCGGAGCCGCCCGGCGCGCCCGGCTTCGAAGGGAGCGAGGCCGGGCCCGGCGCTCAGGGCCGGCAGCCCCGCGGGACCGGCCCGGCCGGGGGGCCGCTGCCGCCGCCGTTCTTCATCCCCTGCCCAGCGCTGCGGCCAAGCCGGGCGGGCAGCGAGGCCTGCGACGGCCGCCCCCCTCCCGACGCCGGGACGGGGCAGCGGAGCAGGACGAAACTTCCGCAGCCTCAACTTCCCAGTGCCCGGCCGGG
>VYZT01000655.1:6057-89646 GCA_013400735.1 Pomatostomus ruficeps | reverse complement strand
GCCGGGCCGGGCGGGGCGGGGGAGAGCAGGAGGATCGGAGCACCAAGAAGAAGGAGAAGAAGAAGGAGGACGAGGAGATCACGAAAAGGAGGAGCGGTCGCCGCCATCGGACGCGGCCGTTGTCCCGGAGCCGCCGTGAGGGGCAGCGCCGCCCGGCGCTGCGGGCCGAGGTCGCGGGGAGCCCGGCTCCGCGGGGGAATCGCCCGCAGCGCGAAGGGACCGCGACAACATCGCCTGAGCGCGGGAGATCCGGGCCGCCCGCGGGGATGCAGGAACCAGCATGTGCTGGTAGCCCTTCAGGTGTCAGTGGAACCTGCTGTAATTTGTGACTCGAAATGCTTTTCTCGTTTTGTGGCAGAAAGGAAGCCTGTTGGCCCCGCAGAGTGCCCAGCCGGGGTGCCACTGTGCGCAGCCAGCGGGAAGGCCGGGCGGGGGTGTCACCCACCCTCGGCAGAACGCTGCCTGCCACAGTCTGAGGTGAAACACCTCAAATCAGTAGGTATTTTAGGCTCTCCAGGGGCCAGCTGCTGAGAAGAAATCACGTATACAATCAACAGTCTGTCAGCCAGATTTCCCCCTGCTTCTCTCCGTGCGACAGCAACTAGCTGCGATGAAGGCTGCTTCATGAAGCAGCCTTCCAAATGAAGGACATTTGAAAACCCAAAGACCCAAAACACAGCTGCTTATACCCAGGTTTCAGCTGCACAAAATAATTATTCACGTTTCTCACGTGCAAAGGTGAAAAGCAGATATCAAAGTGAGCACCTTGCTAGTTTGCTGTGGTTTTAGGTGAAGAGTGCGTTGGTGTCTCATTCTGATAAATTAATTGTCCACATGGAAGGTGCTAAAGCAATTCCCCCACTGTAATTTACTGTGCATTGTGGAGAAGAACTGAAGAAGTACAAGAGAAAATGAACTAGGGAAGATGAGGAAAACCTAGGAACAGAAGTCTTTATAAGATGCTGTACTGATTTCAAATCTTCCAAAAGATCAGGCAGGGACAGATGGCAGCCCCTTCTGCTCTACTTACAGGCCCTTTTGCCTGTACTTAAGAGTTTGTAACTGTGTCTAAAAGTGTAAGGAAGGGAGGAAATGGAAGAAAATACTGATTTTACACCATAAAAATAGTTTGAAATGCATGCATATACAGGACCCCTAAATCTGCAAGTCTCTCAGAAGTGACTTGAGTCTTATTGTAAAGGAAGACCAGTAGGAACCAGTGCTTCCAAAGTACTTCTCAGCAGTCCTAGGTTCTTCAGTTTTACACACTCTGTAAAGTACCCACTTTCTGTGTAAGCATGTGTATATTTTAGTGGAATGGGAAATATTTTAGCTATATAACATTGGCAGCATTTCTTTCATTGCAGATGTATGTAGAAAGATAAAACACTTGAAAGCACTTTACAAGGCGGTATTTTGTGGGATTTTTTATGAGGTTTTTTGTGGGTTTTGGTTTTTTGAGGCTTGTTTGCTTGGGGTTTTTTTTAATTTCATAAACCAAACAATTATTGTATAGCCAAAGCCGTTTTGAGAAAATGTACGTGCCTCCCTTGCTGGTGGTGTAACTAACCAAAAAATAGTGCACTTTTGATGGGTATATGCTGGTTCTGTCCTCATCTTCTAATCACTTCTGTTCCTTGATTATTTTTTCTCTAAAAGCTTTTGATGTTTGTTCCTGTATAGATCTTGCCATACTGCCTGGGTGTTACAGATGATGCATTTTGCCTTATACTATTCTTTTCAGAACAGCTGGCTGATAGCTATTCTTAAGGGCCTTTTAACCTTCAGGCTCTATTGTTAGGATTCTGTTTGCTTTTATAATAAGGGTAGGCAGGAAAGGGAAGAAAAGAGGTCTATTTTCAGCCCCTGTGTTTCATTAATTATGCAAAAGCTGTTTCTGTTTTTTTGTCATAGCTAAGCTATGAGTCCTGAAGGGAATGGAAATACCAATATCTGTCGATCCACTTAAAAATAGATTTTTGCCTTTGATATTTATGTTTGCAGTATTTTCAGCAAAAACCTGCTATTTCTGCGTAAAACATCCAATTTGAAGCAAAGTTCTCTCAAGGAAAGCCACCAAGTAGAGTCACTTGTCTGTATTTTGAAGAAATAGGAGTGCTCTTGTTGACTTAGAGCAATTGCTGTTTATTGGAGGTCCCCTGAATTTCTCACTGCACTCCTTAGGGTTCAAATTGCTTTGCCCATTGCTGATGTCTATGAGCTTCTTGGGAAGCTGTTTTTCTTTCATATTTTTCCATTTCAGGAGACCAGCTCATAGCACCAAGGTACATTGGAAATTGCATAATGTGTATCAATATAAGCAAGTGTCATGATTTTAAAGATCTATATTATACATAATTAATAAAGAGATTTTATTATCCTTGTCAGAGTTACCTTTGACAGAAAATTGAATTTTGTCTTTAATTCTGAAACTCTACAGTAACAGTTCATACTTTGAGTTTCACATTTTAAATATTCACATAATTTCAGTTAACATTCTACAATTGAAAATGGAGTAAGAATGTGAGGAAAGTTTTCTACCTAAGGTTCATTTTTCTAGTGCTATGAATCATACCTTAAGGATTTTATTAATGACTGAACTATAAAAATGAAAAAAAAATTACTTATCCAAGAATTTATTATTTTTTTAGTAGCATCGCTGCATTTACCAAATCTTGATCTTGCCATAGTCCTGATTTTAGGTCACGGTTTGGTTTTCTTGTTTTCCATAAAATGAAGAGACTGTTGATTATACCAAAGAACAAGAAGGGTAACAGAGAATATGCCTTTCCATAGGAAAAAAATAAATTCCTACCATCTATTCCATCTCATGTTATTTGCAGTGACAAGTGCAAACCTTGCTATAGTGACCACAGGACTGTGGCTGGGGGAGATCAGGAGTGAGAGCATATGATTACTGTGACCACACAGGAGGGGTTTGTCTACAGGGCAGGCTGGGAATGAACAAAAGGGAAGAAAGCCACCTTTCCCTCAATACCCTTTTTGGTTGGGCCTATAGGAAACACCAGTCTGCTCACTGCAAAACCACTTGTGGTAGCTGAAAATGAGGAACTGTCTTTGTGGTTGGAAGTGGGTTTGCAGCTGTAAAGACACAATTCTCTTTTTTGAATGAATCATGTTTCTCAACAGAGACCCCATTGAAGAGCATTGGGTTTGCACTGTTACTGAATTGATGTCAAATAACATATTAGTTATTTTACTGATAATAGCCTCATTCACTTCTGCTCTTTGTGTACTGAGCTTTTAAATGTTTAAGAATCGCAGCCCTGAGAGGTAACCCCCTCTGGAGGTAACTGAAGCGTCTATTAAGTTAGGGTTCATTTCAGATTCAGTTACTGCATTTCCTTTCTCAGAGATTTTGCATTATTCTGTTTCAGGTCAGGAATAGTCTGGAAGAAAGAGGGTCAAGCCTATGGTGGTTTTTTTCTCTATTGAATTTGTATGCTGTAGGTTTCAATAACAGAAGGACATGAATTAGCAACAAAAGTTGCCAAAGACGATAGTTAAGGTCTATTTTAGTTGGTCAGGAAAGCCTCTGCTGGTTCCTTGTGGATGTGGAAGTGTGTCAGTAGGAAGAAGCCTCCCCCTTGGTGGGCAGGCTGTGCAGCAGTGTCCTTGCCGCAAGAGTGAGCAGGCTGGAGCCTGAGAACCAATGCTGTGGGACAATAAGTTCTTTCATTTATTCTATGAATCCCATCTTAGGTGCCAGCTAGAACTTTTCTTTTCCTGTAGTGCCTGTTGTATAAGTCTTTTTGTTTGCTGTATCTTTTCTAGCCCTCATTTTTGACATCAGACTGTTTACTTGCAGGAAAGAAATTTGTGCCCTTCCAGTTTACTCAACAAAGGATAATGTTGATTTTACTTTGGCTTTAGAGTTGTATTTCCAAATTATGGGGAGATCTAGCTATTTTTAAGAGCTCCTCAGCAATTCCTTTGTGGCCTGAAGCATCAGACTGTATCGCTCTCCTTTTCAAGACTGTGAGGAACATGGACCAAAAGCATTTGAGGCATCCTCTCTCTCCTCTTACTTATTGATCATTGCCTGAAGCAACTGTGCAACAGTTCTATAGCTGCTCTGCAAATTAGAGAAAAACATTTTTCTTTCCCCAGCCCAGGTAGCATCTAGCCTTGCATTAGAGCTCATCTTCAAAATTGTATGATGCTGGGTTTGTTGAAACACTCTTTTTATTCGCTTTGCTTGGTTTATACCTCAGCAGAGGTACAACTTCTTGAGTTTTACACTCATCAAATAACCATGAGTGACGTAAATAAGTTAATCTTGTTTTATTCACAGGTATTAAAGGAATATTTATTCCTTCCTGTAAGCTTCCTGACAATTTTTGAATTCACTGTAATGAAATCCCCCTTCAGCCATTAGTCAGCCACCATGGAGCTTAAAAAAAGCAAAAGAAAAACATGTTCTTTCCTTACTGTGATCTGCAAATCTGTTGTTAGAGCACATTTCCTTAACAACAAAAATCTCGCTCTGGCTTTGAAACGTCAGTTCTTATTTGCAGCGTGACTGACCTCCCACCCTGATCAGCATGGTTCTGACCAGGAAGCCTCGTCTTTACTGAGAGGAGGGAAGCACAAGAAAGTGCATCCAAAATCCACCCTTTTTACTGCAAGTACTAAGAACAAAGTACATTCTTGCCCTCTAAAATCTGCCTTGAGGTCAATAGCAATAGTTTGCTCCCAATAGGTCAATGAGAAACTGGCAAATATGTAATGCAACTCAACAAAAATTACTTTTTGGATCCAAATGGATGACTTTAAAACTTTTATATGATTTTTATTTCTTTATTTTTAATTTTCTTTTCTTCCTTAATTCTCTATCTGGCACATAACAACCCTAAGGAATAGGCATGAACTACACCTTTGTTCTATGTTGAGGTTGTGGTGGGGCTCACACCAGCAGATCCTTACTGCAGCCCTGTGGTGTGTCAGGGCTGGCCATGTCCTGCCAGTCCTGCTCTGCTGCTGCTGCTCTCTAGGAGGCCAAAGACTGAGATCCTGTCAAAGGACAGATTTGGGTCCAGACCTGGGGCTTCTCTGTTGCTTCATACTGTCTCTGGTACTTCTTTAATTGTCTTGCTTCTGTGTGGGTTTTGCCAGTTGATGCAAATATTTGGGGGGAGGGGGAAAAGAGAGAGCAGTCTTTATGCATCATTGTTCTTGCAGGTGTATGGCTCCACCTCATAAAGCAAGGTTGAGAACATGCATATCTTGATCAGCCTGATTTTTGTGTTTGGGGAGGTTACTTACATAAGCTCCAGGCCAACTAGAGCAACTGGTACTGTGAATTATACTGTTTTTATAGGAAAAATAATATACTTAAAAATCTAAAAGCTTAACAAATGTATGCTGTAGGAGTTTCAACATATGTAAACAAAATAAAATGGAACATGCTTCAAACTGACTTGAGAAGATGGATGAAAACTATCAATTGATTTTCTTTTCAAAACTATTATGTTGCTTAGCACGTATGATCCATCAGTAAGAAAATCTGTAGTCTGTCCTGTTGTTTCACCTCTGAGAGAATTAAGTCTAAAAGTACTTCTTTGTTTTTGATTGCATTCTAGTAAGTAAAGACAAGTAAATTTCCTTAAGACCTTAGGAATATCTGGAATTTAGCAGAGAGCCAAGTTATTTTAATTGGTACATTCCTGGCTACCCTATTATTACTTTCAATTAAGGACTCTTCCCATGGTATGTTAGGATGGCACATACAAATTATGTCAGTGCTTTATGTGGATATCTACTTTGCTCATGCTCACTAACTGTACCTGAAGGGGAAGAAGTTGTCCAATAGGAATGAACCTACCTGATTTTTTCTTTTTATAACTTAAATACTGATATATGTGTAACATAGCATTGCTTGAAGCCCTGTATCATTTTGGTGCCCAGCTGCCTTTTAAACAGGTGTGAGAACCCAGTGGCTGGTCTGGAGGGAGGAATTGTTAAACTTGGAGAACATCCCCAGCAGTCCACCTCCTAAAACTAACCAGCCTTTAATAAATACTGGTTCTGTGTGCTACAGTGTGAAGTAGTGAAGTTTAGTTCAGTTTCTATACTTCTTTGTGACAAATAAATTTTGGAAGATATGTGACTTCTTTTTTGTAGGTGTCATAGACCTTCAAGCCTATCATTACACATGTTAAAATTGTATAAATATGTGTATATATATATATACATATGTATATTTGGCAGCTTCAGACCTGCCATTTCGAAATGTAGATTTGGTTTTTGTAGTGTTTGCTGCAACAGTATAACATGTAATGCTGACCTGTTTTGTCCAGTTAGCTTTCTTAACCTTGAATATTCTCATGTCTATTTAAAAGATGAAACCAAGCATTTTTATTTAAAATACTCTCACAATAATTAAAGTACAACAAGTTACTGTTCAATAACTGGAAACCTACAGTACAGCTAATAAGGCTTTCTGAGAAGACACTTGCTGCTGCTATAGCAGCTCTTTCACAGAGGTCATGGCGGGGAGCCAGAGAAGGTTGGTAGACAGCTAGGCAACCCGAAGAGAACAAGTTTGTCAGCATGTACAGCTGATTAACGTGAGGATAATTTTCCATAAGCATAGCCTGCAGTGTTTGCTTAAGGTGGAGGGGGTTTAATTTTTCACTAAACCTCCTAAAAGCTAAGCCATTTTTAACTGTGATACAAAGTAATTTGTTCAATTCAAATGGAATAAAGCTCTGTAGAATTTTTATGCTATTTTAACTCTGCCTGCACATTGCTGTGGCTGAGCTATGATATTTAATATATAGGCAATATAAGATTATTCCCATGAAGATACATTATGACAATTGTTTTAGATAAGTGGTTTTATTTCTACTAGTTAGTGTGATCAGAACAAGAAAACATGAGAAGCATTTAGTGGCAGAAGATGCAGCCTTTAGTTATGTTCTCCTGCTTGTGAGTGTCATCTAGATTGTCAACATGTAAGAGGAAATAAATTAACTTGCTTTTCTAGTTTGCTCATTGTTATAAAGGTAGCATAGCCGTGTGGGAATATGATTGCTCTTGTAAGTTTATGGTGCTCTGTATCCCAAAATCTCTGTTTAAATATAACTGAATCATAGCTCCAATCTCCAGATCAGGTTTAGGTGTGTTCAACTGCTGCACTGAATCTATATTTCTCCTTTCTCTGGCTCTCCCTGTGTGCAAGGTTGAGGCTGAAAAGAGAATGTTACCCAGGCCTGTGTCATACAGAGCCTTCCTTCACACTGAAATAACCTAGTGTTTGCCTAAGGAATGGTATAAAGCAGATGGACTAAAATAAATGCATGAACTTCAAACTTTCAAAAGAGAAGACAAAAATAAATTCCTATTTACACTGTTGGGCTTTTTAAAAATGAAATAGTAACTCAATTCTTAATATTGTTCTTGAGTATAAAGGATGTTTGCCAAAGTCTATAAGCATGTGTGGTTTATTTCAAATATGATGCAACCCATAACCTGCATTCTGCTTAATTTTGCAGTATGAGCTGTCTTTATCCATTATTTATTGTGTTCAAATATGAGGAGGATCAGATTATTAGACAGAAAGAGCACAATGGCTTTGAGGATGAGTTGTAGAAATGGGATGAAACTGAGTAGTAAAAACAGCTGTGCTTAAGTGTCTGGGTTGAGAATGATTGAAGGGGAGATCTGGGGGTGGCTGGGAGTTGCCCTGGCAATGTGGCCTTGGAAAGGTGAATGCAGGTCCCGGGGGCTTCTGGTGAGAGATTCCCACTAAAGCCAGGGAGCCATTAGTGCCCTTGTGCAAGGCCCTAAAGCACCTTATCAGGAATAATGTGTATGATTCTCTCGGCCCGTTTCCTAGGAGAGGAATTTAGATTGGAACAAGTTCAGAGGACAGATAGCATGTCTGAGAGAAGAGGAAAGAGGAGATGAGGTATCATGGCAAAACAAAATGACAGAAGACCAAAGAAAAGATGTAGCAGTTTAAGTACAGTATACTTCCTGATCAAAGAACAGGTATAATTTCTGTTTACTTGATATAATTTCTGTTCCTACATGTAGTTTCTTACCAATCAACAGTGACTGCATTATCATTTTTCAGGGGATGAAGGACTTCATGAGCAACAGGGAGGAAATATATTTTTTTAAAGTAAAGGGTGATGTTAGTTCCAGAAAAGCGTTTAGAAATTAATAACAGATACATTTCTAGAGAAATTTACAGATTCGTAATTATGAGGACAGTGTGTAATGTGTCTCCAGCAGAATTAAGTGGGGACAAAGAGATTACAATGCCTTAAAGCTGGAGCTCAAGACAAAGTGATTCTATACAGTGTTGCTTTTAACACCAAAGGACAGGACTCAGTAATTCAGAAAATCCCTTTAGTTTTTCTGTTCATCTTTGTCTTTTAGATATCTTGCCGTCTAAAAAGTAATAATAAACCAAATCACTGTTATGGAAGGAATTTAAAATCCTTCTGTCTAAAGTTGTCTAAAAACTAATAAAGATTTGGGGTCTGTTGAAGAACAGTAGCTTCTAAACAAATCTGTCAAATATTAATTTAAGTCTCTGTTTAGTCTGTGGCAGTGAAATTGCTTTAAATAGAAAATACTTGAGAAAATATGTGTAATGGGTCTTGTCAAAAAGCTTTTTCATTCTATTTAGCATTTTCCAATAACAGACTATCTCTACTGCATTTAATAAAAAGTAATAAAACTCCTGAAGCCATAACTGACGGCTGGTTAATTTAAAAGAAAGAAAAGTTTATAACCTCTCTGCAGTATACTGCTCATTCTCTGAATCTAGAAGTCAGTGGCTAAATAAAGTCTCTCTGGGAGGAATTTTCCATTGTGAGTCATAAGCATTGGATTGACAACCTTTATAGAAATTTAAATGCAATCCTATTAAATAATACACTTCTTTAAATGCTGAGAGATAAATTTCTTTCACTGGGTGTGGGGGCACTAAGGTGCAGTATCTCAGAGAATGGCTTGTAGGGAGTTTATGTAGCTACAAAAAGCCATAAGGTTGGGAACTGCCTGCCTGGAACACCTGTAGTATCCCATCAGAAGGACAGCATATCTATGAGTGATATGGAGCCCAGCAGCCAGCAGCAATTATCTAAATGGTGTTTGCCCAGAGGAGTAAAGCAGTGGCCACATAAATAAAAAATTGTTGGATTTCTTTCAATATCACATTAGAGCTGGATACTACTCTTGCAAACAACACTTGAAACAAGTATTTCAGTAAAATGAAAATGACTATCACAATACTTCCTTGCCTGTACTTTGAATGTATAAAATTTAGAAAAATAATATCCTCTAAACTTATTTTGTGGTTTCATCAACCTTATCTCCCATTACTATCAGTTTGGCTTCATTCTGAATTTTACCCTTATAACCTCTGGGTAACCTGTAAGTGAAAAATGTAAATGTGTGAAAAATTATTAAAAATTTCAAACACCACTCTTGTCACAAAGAAATAACGCATGGGGGAATTACTGTTTCCCATATTTAAAATAACCGGCCAATGTAATGCCTGTCAACCCACTTGGGATGCTGACCATACACACGAACAAGAAAACTAGAGAGATCACAGATAATATTGTAATGATGAACAAGAAGAATGCTGAAAATAGGATATGTGAAGATGTTGGACAGCTTTCCGGAACAACAGGCATCACCAGCAGGTGTTTTGGGAGTGTGTAACATCCCTGTTCTGATGGAATCTGAGCACTCATAAATGCCAGTATGTGATCACACCTTTGTGAAGCTGCCCCTGGTTGCTGGGCTGGGCTCATGGTGAAGTTTTGGGCACAGATGCTTCCTGGTGCTGGCAATTCTCAGAGCAGTTCTCAAAGCCTACACATCTACATGAGCTTAAAAACCAGCACTCCCAATATAATCCCTTCTGACATCAGGTCAGGCACATGGTGCTGTGCAAGTTATTTCTTGTTTTCACCCCTCTGCTATCACAATCTCTAGATCGCTTAAGATCTGGCACTGGCTGCAGCTTCCCAGGGAAAGGCATTGCAAGGTGATTGCAAGCTATTGGAGTGGCCACAAACCCCACAGAGCTCAGCACCGTGCTTCTCAGAAGACAGGAGTGCTAAAAGAAATGCAGTGAGGCCCTGACACTGTTCAAGTGTTACTATTAATATTTGCCATCTCGTAGCAATAATTTTTACCAACATCCACTTCCATGTGTTATTTCTTGTTTGTTAATTTAATGCAAATTATTGTTTACTGCTAGTGGTCAGCTGCTCTATCTTTCTCTTCTCCCTCAAAAGCAGCTATTAATAAAAGATCAAAGTTTGTACTTTGCTGTACATATGTTTTTCTCTCAGTAAAACTGAATAGCTAAAGTTATGCCAAAAGTTTGAACAAACAAATTAACAAAACTGAGTAAACAATCCACACAAGTGAGTTGTGTTTCAACACATTCTTCTGAGCCAGCAGAGATTCAAAGCGTTTGGAAACAAAACTGTCCATTAACCAATGTAGCCCATAAAGTTAATCAGCCATAATATACTCTAAGATTAGCAGTACTTTCCCTCCAGGCGTAACCCCTCTCCCTCCAGCAAGTCAGGCACTTTACAGGTCTGTATCACTCCATGTCTCATGCCAGCCCACAATCCAGAGAGCAGCACAGTTATTTACAGCTGGTTTCATTAAAATTGCCGTGTATTGCAGAGAGGGGAGCATTCGTGCATGTATATGTATGTAAGTATTTTATGTATATATGAATGTATTATTTGTACATATATAATCACTGATGCTTTTTGTCCTGCACTTCTATTCCAACAAGGATGCATCCTGACCACTTGGGTAAAGGAGAACTCTCGTGAGAGAAGAACCATTTACCGTCAACCATCTTGTAGAGCATCATTTGTCTTTGGCCTTTTCAACGCATTTTATACTGAAACTTCTGCACCAAAAAGGGCTACAACTGAACTTTTCATGTGGCTTCACTGTCTGGATGAGGTTTTATAGCCAGGGCCTTGGGACAGGAAGGATTTCCAAGATGCGTTTTATTGGAAAACTTTGAATAGCTCTACTTCTTCACATTGATTTTTCACCAGCAGTGAAATGACTGCTGGTCGTGCATGATAATTTGAATCCAAAGGCATGTGGAAAACCTCCCACTCTCCAAGTCCTGATGTGTTTGTGAGTTTTGTAAGCAGTTTCCCTATAAATGTAAATATCCTCCAATGGTAAACACTTACAATGAATCAAAGAGATCTGTAGTGGGTGCATGTTGAGTTCAACAGACATATGAGAATTCAAAGGTACTGCAAACATGACTGGTTTTCCAGTGAGGAGTCTTATCTGCAGTGAGATAAATGAGATTTTTACTAAGAAAGGGTGTGGGAATATTTCCAGACCCAAAAAAGGCCATAGCTCAGTACTCTTTTGTATTCTCTTTTCAGCCACCGCTGACTTAAAATTCTATATTATTCTATAAAATCTCTTTTTAGTTTATTAGCAAGCAGACTTATGCCTCTCTTGAGTTTAATTATAGACAGTGAAGGTACAGAGACCTGATCATTAGTATTAAGATCTTGTAAATGTTTGATTATTAAATGAAGACATTTCAAATTATTCTGCTTTCTTTGTGCCATATTATTATCAGAATGTTAACAAAATCTTTATTGATTGATAAATCTTGATGAAAATAATCTGGATAAATTTTCCTTTCATAATAATATGTTTATTTCCAGTATTTCTAGTGAGCTCTCACTTTGCCCCAACAAAAATACTGAAAAAGACAAACAATAATAAGGTATTGCTCATTCTAGTACAGGAACATGAAGGAAGTGCAGAGAACGTGACAATTGGCAAGGCAATCAATATACCAACTGATGGTGACCATGCTCTCTGCAATTTCTAACTTGGCTCTGGGTTCTCTCAGGCTCACTAGAAATTCTGTTCAAATTGATGAGGCAAAGTTTAATGTTCAGAGGATTTTCCACTGAAATTATGCCCTTGTCTTAATTCTGTGAGGAGGGGATGCCAATGGCAGAAGCAGAGATTTGGGGAAAAGCATCACGCTTGCTGTCAGGCCAAGGACAGTGCAGGAACAGTTTCTAATCTTGATGACATTTTAAACTGAAGAGGCATAGCAGGAGATGAAAAGGTGGGTGGAGTGGCTGGCATTTAGATGAGCCAGATTGCTTCTAACATCAAAAGGGTTTCAGTTCAATAACTGGCCAAAGGGTCTACCAGATTCTTGCCTTGCCTAAGGCAGTGTTTCCATAATGATTTTGGTCTGTGCAATTGCTTCCATACAAACATGAAGCCAGGGAGCCTAGGAAAACTCCTTAATTCTTAGAGGGCTTTGCGCTGGGCTAGGAATTGTCCTTAAACATTGGACATGTTATTAGACAGTTTATCTTCCCAAATTATGTTCATTGCACAAAGTTCTGGTATCTTTTCTCATCAGTTGAATAATTGGGTTAGTTTACAATAAACACTTTTAATCTGTGTTGCCTACTTTCTAGGTAATTATGGTCTTGCTAAATAAGTTTTTGTGGAAGCATTATCTTATGATTTGCCTTTACAACTTTATATATATATATTTGCATATCTATGTATCTATATGTATATATCTTTATATTCTTTTGCTGCTTCATTTTTAAATGGTGCCATTGTATTTCAGTGATTAAAAAGAGTAGTTATTGTTACTTCACACATTAACTTTTGTTAATGCCGCTTTCTACATACACCCAGCAAAGGCAAAATGAACTGAAAGTGCCTCTAAATGTAAATACTATAATATATGTAGTGCTATAATATATAGTTCCCCTCATAGCTTCACCACAAAGGATCATGCCAACCTCCTGACACAGCATGTGTAGCCCTATGTTAAGCTATTTTAATGGCTCTTAATTTGTTTTTTATTTTTAGAGCTTGTTCTTGAAATACGTATTTAAGATTCGCTGTTCAAAGGCATTTGGAGTTCTGAATTAAATATCATCCACAGGGCTCAAAAGATCTTGATAATGATATTCTATGAGGCACAGGGGTAGGATTAATTTGCCTGTGTGCAGATCTCTGCAGGAGTTTTCTGCACCTATGCTAATCACATCATTTTCCCTTTATAACCAAAGAAGCGAAATGAGTCAGCTGATCTACTTCTGGTATCTGGTATGGGATGAGATGAACTGCTCCTTAGAAGCAACTCTTACTCCCTAGAGACTTCAAAATAAGCTTTGGTGACCAGTTCAGGTATAGACATTTGCACTGGGGATATCTAAAGGGAGGTGAATCCCACTGAGGTGACTGACAGTAATTATGAACATGCCTTTAAATGAGCTCAAGCACTACACATTTACTCTTAGCTGTACAGGTGTTTGCGTATTAAACAATCAGGTAATACTCAGCTTCCACAATGTCTTTTTTACTCTATCTCCACAGTAGATTGCTGATAGTTCTGACTAGTAATCCTCTAAAAGAAGAAATTTAGGTATTTAAAAAAAAAAAAAGTCTGTAGCTTGTAAGTTCTAAGAGTGAAGGCAGGGGTATCAGTTTTTAAGTAAATTGCTGTATAGCTATAATATTATCTTTAAACTTGCAGGACCTTTACTAATGGTCCTGAAAACACATGAATAAAGGCAAACCCACATATTATGCTTAAATCTAGTTTGGATAATTGAATTGAGGCTTAAATTACAGGTTTAAATCTGTAAACAAATCGTCTGTATGTGGATTTGAAGAATTTTGACTCACTTCTTGGAGTCAGACATTGCCACTGCAAATGTAGCCATTATTTTCTTGATGAACATGTTTTAGCTAACCTTTTTTTAATTTTATTTTTTGAAGATTTTTTTGCAAAAATCTTTCTATGACGTTGTGTCAGGAGCCTGTGTAGCATGGTAGGTAATCATAATATTGTGCATTTTTTACATAATAAAACTCAGCTTTGAGCTAAAGTCTTCTGAAACAATGATTATTTTTTAGACTCAAAGGGCTTCTCTGGAGAATTATGAGAACCTAAAAAAAAAGAGGGGGGAAATGAAAAGAAAACTGAAAACCAGCTACATTTACTAAAGAAACTACACTTTCATTTCCACCCACAAGATGGTGCTACTTCCTCAACTTTAAGTACAATTTCCCTTGGAAAACGGTATAAAAATGACATTTATCAAATTAATCCCCATGGAAAGAGTGAAGGAGCGGAGAAGTCCTAATAGTGCCTTTAAAATAGCATTTAAATGGCATTTAAATGACATATGGTCCTTGTGCTGACCCTTGTGCTGCACAAGACTAGGATACATCCTGCCTGAATTAAGGGACATATTTGCTAATTTGTGTGACAGAAATAGCTTTTTAGTACATATGGGCACTGCCAGCTCTTCAGCAAGTCATGGTGGTCCATCTGACTGGGTTTTTGTTTCTTTCTGTGTGCCATAAAAACAATTATTTAGCAAATTTCAAAGCTTTGTATCTGAGGAAGTGTACTGAAAATTGGTGATCTGCACAGATACAACTGAATTTTAAGAAGAGTGGGGCTGCCAGTGTGTGGCTGAGAAGCCATCTGACCCATTCATAATATTTTTTTTATAGCCATGTCATAAGAAGACCTTTTGGGATAACGGTGGTTTATTTTTTTTTTTCACCTTATATGAGTAAAAACCTGAAAGAGAAAGAAAAAAAATCCACGGTTTCTGCAGCACTTCGTCTATAAAATTATCTTGAAGTCAGATGCTGAAAGAATAGGAAACGGCAAAAGAGGCAGGTCCTTGGCAGCTGTGTGTCCCCATGCTTGGTTCCACTTTGCTCATCCCCTCCCCTCTGGAGGCCCTGGCCTTTGCCCTGACCTTCTCCAGGAATCTTTCACCTGCTTCCCTGGTTGTTTGCCTGGTCTGTTTCCCCTCCCACTCATTTGGTAGCTGTTTCCTCTGTGGTCACCCCAAAAAACTGCAGGGGAGCAAAAGAGCACGGAGTGTGTCCCTGCTTTTATTTGGTGTTCAAGTACTCCAAAAATAGTGTATAATGATGCAAAAATGTTGGACAAACTTGACCATGTGCATCATTACTAGTACAACACATGGTAAGACTATGTTTTACTTTACTAAGAATAGAGGTGTAATGTGTTTTATCCTGGAAATTCTAGTCTGTATTTAAGGTGGAAAAATCAACCTTTCATTCAAATGAATTGTGTGAGTGATTCCTACTGAAAGTCAAAACACGTAGCCTCCTACATCTCTCAGGTAGACTTGTGAGGCTTATTAGAGAGTGCAACCCAAACCTGCTTCCCTTCTCATGGGTAGGAACAGCAGTGTGAATAACCAAAATGCTTTCAAGCATTGCCCAACAAATTCTTCTGCAATATAGAAACCCTCATACGAGCAGCCGGGTGACAAAGCATGAACCCACGTCCGACCCAGGAAACAAGTCATAGTCTCAGGGGACTTCTGAACTCACACCCTGGCCCAGGTGACGCAGGGTGACCCATGTGGCAACCCTGCGTTCTGGAGGGAACAAGTTATGCACCACCTGGGGCATGTCACCATCCCAGCGGGTGCCAGAAGAGAGCCCTCAATTCGAATTGCCCAAGTGTGGGATTCTGTGTGACTCACAGCAGTCTGATGACTCCACACCTCATTTGTTTAGGCAAGCTGCAGGCCTAAGGATGTGTCCCAGCCTGCATCATGCAGGTTGTTTCTCCTGTTTCTTATGGGAGTTCCCCACATGCATATGCTGCCTATGCTTGAAAAACAAAAACTGTTTTAAAGATGAGACACAACATTTTATGGAAAATGACTGTACTACTTCCTTGAAATCTAGAGTTGAGCTTATGTGGCAAGGCCCTTGGATTTTACTAGTTATGTAAGAAATAAAATTGCATTTCATTTATACTAAAATGGCAACAAAGGGAGAAAGAAAACACAAAAAGCTTCAAAATTCAGATTTTTAAAGGAGTGTTTAATTGAGTTTAATTTCAGTTAAATCTTATTAAAAACCTCAGTACACCATATTTCTAAATAGTTCCGTTTTATAATACCATATTTTTTATATTATACCATATTTTAGAGGAAATAACCTCTTGGTATTCTTTAAAGTCATAATTAATGCCTCTGTAAAAAAAAGTATTGATTTGAGACACTTGCTTTTGTATTTCACAGTTAAAATGGAATCATACTTCCTTGTAAATCAAAATAAATCCTTCTATTAGGAAGGGGAAGGAGGAAGGCATGGCAAAGGCAGGAAAATATAGCTTTTGTATCTGGATAGCTTTAGGCGCACATGATCCAAACTGTGATCTTCAAGCCAGGAAAAACATTTGCGATTTTGCTCTTATTTTCCTTTCTACAATTCATGGAAAACTTCTTTTCTTCTTCTTTTTAACCTAGATCTGGTTGTTGGGACAAGTTTTTGTCTTACTGTGCTAAGCTAAATGTATAAGGGTTAAGGTGATCTGCCTGGGTGAAGATGGAGTCTCAATCAGACAGCAGAAAGGTTGGGAAAAAGTATTGCCAAGAAGGAAAAGAAGCTGGAAAGGAAGTTCATACATTAGAAGGATGGTTGCTAGAAAGGGCTTGTGTCAGAGGTTTGAGGTGGCATTTTCCCCAGCGCCGATTGCTGCTGCCTCTTTGGAGCAGAGGGCTGCTGAGTGTGCATCCTGCACACTCAGCAGCCCCGGGGTGTCAGCAACATCACCTGCTTGCTCTCTGTTGCAGGGTGGTGTAACGAAGGTGTGCAGTGCCAATGGCGTTTGGGGGCTGGTTCTCTGTTCCTCCATCCCTGCTTCATCTTCAGCACTTTTTAGAATCCTTCCTCTTTCAGTTCTTCTACACAGAGAGCTTTTAAAAGGCCGCGGGCATGACCAAAGTGAACACTTCTGCAAATGTCTATATTTATTATATATCTACTAGCTGACAAACAAGTTTTTGACAAGATTTCATGAATGTGAATATTCAACAAAGAAAAGGACCAAATAATTTCAAAAACCCAAAATTCTTGGTTTTATCAGTAGCTTACTATTACCCTCCCTACTTAACCAAGTTTTGGTTAACAGCACAGACTATAGAAAATGAGTTTAAAGTGTGAGGTGCATTATGTAAGCAGTGTGTTTGTGACTGTCACTTCTGTATGCACATAGACACACATGCACACACAGAGAAAAGCAGACTTATTTTTCACAAAATTTTTCTCTCAACCACTGTCTTATTATTTTCTATTAGCATTCAAAATTACTTATTATTGCAGTTAAAAATCTTCTATTTCAGTATGAAAAAATAACATGATCTGCTGAGTTTTTTTAATGATCCTGCTTGTTTCCTTATCATGTGAGAAAATACATGGAAATTGATGAAATGTGACTTAGCCACAGGCCTCAACTTATGCTTTCTGGCTATACAATAGAAACAGAAGAAAATTGTCATGCAGCAGTATGTGGGAAGTCATGGCTGTTCTTTAGCTTCCTCTTTAGTGAATATAAATTGACTTTTTTTTTTTCTTATTCATTTATCTCCTGCTGTTGCCTGAAAGTACCATCAGTCACACAGGCCTATGAGTCAACCACCTCTCTGCATGAAGCTGAACAATAAATTCCATTTCCTCCTCCTTGCACTTTAAATATAGCTTCATTCTTCTGTTCCACTGGGGCAAGGTCTGTTACTTATTCTCTTCCTGTTTGATTGGGTTAACAACTCCCTCTGGTGTGACAAGGAAAATTAATCTGCATTCCTAAAAAAAGTGAATCCCCGTATCTTTTTCTAAACCAGTGACAAAATAATGGCAATATTACCAAAAAAAAAAAAAAAAAAAAAAAAGGGGAAAACTTCTTTGAGTAAAGTGTCTCTTCAGACATCAGTATCTCAGACCTGGTACTTTGTATCTTCAGACCCAACTTTTCTCTCTTTGATCGTTGCCCAAAGAGCTGGGATGCTACAGATCTGATTTTGTGAGAGTTGTTAATAAAGCACTTATTTCTCCAAAACTGTGTTCTGAGTGTGAAATGCTTATAAATGTTTGCAGGCTTCAAGGTTTAAACACATCTTCTATCTTTTTATTGTAAATGACCATCACCAGAGTAAGATCCCAGGGTGCAAAGGCCCAGCATATCAAATGTGTTCTCAGGAGCTCCTTGCAAGAATACCTAAAAACTAAGATTGGCCAAACCACTGGACAGATCCAGAGAATGTTACTGAAGGACAGGCTCTTTACATTTAACTATGGAATTAAACATTTGTGGAAATGCAGAGCGATTGATGTAAGAGATTCAGTCTTAAATGGTTTCTTAGGTTCTTTAGAAAACATAAGGAAAGTGAAGGGTGGTTGTCTTGAATTTCTCATGATTTGTGTTAGACTAAGAGTAAGCATCAGATGTTCCTTAGAGGACAGAACCTCTAACTATATTGCAAAATTTCCCTGTAACACTGTTAAACCCCTGATCTTTCTCCTGCTGAAGTCAGATTGCTGGCTCAAACTTCACGTTGGTGTTGACTGATTTGTAACTGCTCTGGTTTACACAGGTCTGGCCATTTTTTCACCCTAAAGCTGTGCACACCCACTGTCCTTTCCTGTGTGGCAGAAGTGCCACTCACACATAGGTTGTACATATGTTTTTCAGAGACACTCCTGCTTGAAAGAATTCATATTTATATATATATATATGTACTTGTATGTATGTGTGCTTTGGCATCTGGGGGTTGTGTTGGCAGTTGTCTCCAAACAAAGTAAGTGGGATATGTTGGCTTTGGTCCTGTAGGTTGGAGGAGGTGGATATGACTGGGTTGGAGGCTGAGTGCTGGCAACAGGAACAAAGCACTTTTCTGGCAAAGGTGATCTGAGCATCCTTAGCTTCAGCCAGACTTCACCAAAAGCCTGTCACAACAGGGTGCTGTTCCCCAAAAAGGTGTTGGTGATAAGCGTTTGCAAAAAGGCAGCTAACAATCAGTACCAGCACCCCAAACTTGTCCCTGTTCAAACAGAAAACTGGGAGAGGCAGCTTATTCTGTCTCACCGTTAGCTAGATATGTTCAGGGTGTGTTTTAGTTGTAGTTTATCTAGCCATAAAATCAAATGTCTAGTATTTATGATTAATTGTGTTCAGAAAGGCAAGAGAGGGACCTAATCCTTTAACCCTTGAAGGAACAGATTTATAAAAGTACAGAAGGGCTTAAAGTGTGGTTAGCTATCTAATACTTCCTAAAGTAGCAAACCTGGTTCAGTGCTATCAGTCTTATGACCAATGATAACTAGATGTCTCACTGCACTAAAATTGCCAATAAATAAGAATTAAATATTTGCATAATTTTACAGATATGAACCCTTAGTCCTATGAGGCCAAATCAGTTCAACTGCTTTTAACAACATCGGTAAGTGCCTGTTAGCATTTTTAGGCAATGATGTGACTTGGAAATCTGATAAGCCCTCTTACTTCACATGAACTTTAAATAAAGTGGACTCGTAGGAGCAAAATTCAGTTCTAGATACATATATGTGCTTGAAATGAAACCCCCAGTCCACAGGTCTAATCAACCTGGCAAGATTTATTTCAAAGATCCTTATTAAAAGTCAGACTAATACTAAATTATTCCCATGCTCCTTCTCACCCTTTTTTTCCCTTGCTATGAAGTGAAAGAAGTTACTCTGTAGGCAGTGTTGAATTTTTTGTCTAAAACTCTTAAAAGTAATTTTGTTATTAAATGCATATTCTAGATAGAATTGTTATGCTACCCCAGTTGTTAAATAACGTGAGTTTTTTAGAAGCATTTATTGTTCCAAATGCATTTGTGACATGGCATAAAACCTGGATTTTAATATATATTAGGACTTTGTCTTTTTCTTGAAGTCTTTAAACACTGATGTTAATAACTACTTGATAATTAATTGGGAAATATGCATTAAAATTATTTTGTCAATAGTTTGAAAAAAACCCAACAAATTGGATCAGTTCTGTATCTGAGAACATGCTGCATGTTATTCAAGTGGCAACCCACATACCGATTGGGATTTCCTGAGGCATTTCTTTCTTGATGCATTGGAAGCTGAATTATATTTATCAGGAATGAAATAGTATATAAAAATATTATTCTTAGATACATAATAAGAAGCCAGTGACAGCTGAGCTTTCTCTCCACCTCTAAACAAATGCTGCATTACATAAAAAATAGCACTCTCCCTCAAATTCCTTCCACTACAAAGAACTTGTTTTCATTTTTAATTCAAATAAAACCAAAGCATAAGTGTCTCTCTGAATTATTTACCCAAATGTGTGTCCCTATAGTACCCCCTCTTCTGATGCAGCCTGTCATTCCTTCTGTCCCCCAGAATATTTTCTGCGTGGCTGGGGATGAGGGAGGCCTGGCTGCCAAGAAGGAGCAGGACCTGGGAAGGCTTCTGGTATAGACGCTCACCCCCTGAGTTCAGGGTGACAGAGCAAGGCTGCTCTGGGCTTTTATTTTTAGCAGAAGTTTTGTATGGCACAGGAGGAGGTTGGCAGGAGCTAGACTGCAAATCCTGGTGTCATTCTCCTCTCCGTCAGAGTTAAATATATCCACACACGGGCATCCTTTTTCAGATGGTGGAAGCCAATTGCTGCTGACTCACGGCAATTGTTGCACCTCTCCCATGATCTCCATTTCCCAAATATCAAGTGAAACTGCAATATCAAGTAAAACAAACAATATTTCAAATTTGTTGTTCTTTACACTTTAGTCAAGGAAATGCAGTATTTTCTACAAGTTTATCTAAGTTGTTTCTTCCACCCTTCCACTCTATTTTAAATGTGTCCAGCTTTATTTTTTGACTATAACAAAGATTTTACCTACATATATATAATGTATTTTTATAACATGTGAACAGCATGTGTGTATTTTACTCTTATATACTGATATTTTTATTAACATTTAAGTAGGAAGTTGTTCTTCTCATGGTATTTTTGAACAGAGAGATCAAAGAGATTAAGGGGAAAAATTTTCTAATCACAAATTATGCCTCAGTTTGCTTCATATTCTGAGTGCAGATAAGAAAAAAGGAAATGTTTAAGTGAAGTAAAATGAGACTCAGAAGAAGAATGAAAATAAAGGAGAGAGTATATCACTGCAGATCTGGCAAGGCTGAGCTGCACAGTGCTGAGAGTCCAAGGGATTGCTAACCCTTGAAAAAAAGGGTAACTGTTTGTGAAGGAGGAGGTGAGCAGCACCTGCATCAGCAGCCACCCTCCAAAGGGAAAATTCATCTAGAAACACGTGGACAGAGAGGCATTTCAAACATGTGTCAGATTGTTCTCCACTCCCGAGCCTACAGGCTGAGATAATTTGGCTTAAAAAAAAGAGATGGATGTAAGGCCAAATATGAAAAGCTGTCTGTTTACTTTTACCCTTTGTCCTATAATCTATTTTAGGCAAATAGATCACCTTTGTTTTGAATGAGGTGTTGCTGAGATCTGGCAGGTGCTCAGGAAGAGCAGTGCTTGCCGAGTGGTGCTGCTGGCTGTGCTCTGGCATGGGGCCCCGAACGCAGGGCTGCGGTGCAGTGTTGCAGGGTTGCGTTGGGTGCTGAGGGACACCTACCTCAGCAGCACTGCAGGGCTGCACTGTCTGCACCATGCCACAGATGGGACAGCTGCTAAATGCACCCTCTAGCAGAACTACTGAGATGTTGGGTCACTGTCAGCAACCAGAAATTATTTCAGCACTTCCCATTGCGGGAGTGATGTTCAGGCCCTTACTGACCATACAGATATGAGAAAACCCTGTCTGTTTGTCCACACAACTGCATGTCCCTCCCTGACAGCAAATATCAGTCAGACACTTGAGAGTGGCTCAGGTTTCAGAAACCATCTCAGGTCTACTCATTGATGGAAACAACCTGCTGAATAAAGGCAAGGAAAAAGGGAGTCATGCTGCAAGCTGGAGAATCAGTGCAGGAGAGATCTGCTGTACATGCCTCAGCCTTGGGAAACCTTAGTTAGGAGCTCAGTCAAGGATGAGACACAGGCCCATAGGAAACTTGCCTTTATTATTTCCAAGGCTCAGGGAGCTACTTGTTTCCTATTTAATGCAAACAGCTTTGCAGATTTGGAGACAAATGTGGCAACAATAATAACAAAAATGTTTGTAGTTGTTCCAATAATTCTTTGTACTTATTTCCTGTATTTGCTTCAAATTTAATACTTAAATGGCAACAGTTATACTTGACAAGATGAGGAAACCCAGGGCTTCCTTCTTTTACACTTCACAGTTCCCACATGGGGATATGGACATTTTTGACTTCTTGGTCTTCATTGTTAGGATACACAAATGCCCTTGACCATTATAGCTCTGTATGTAGGGCCTCCTTCTATGCATTCCTATACATCTGATGGGAGTTTGACTGGTCATGGAGGTGGCATGTAGCTGTTGAAGCTGTTGTCATGCTGAACCACTTCAAAAGCCTCCTTATGGAGCTGTGATATTGCTGGTCCCTTCTGCCTTTCTTTGGTCACTCACACCATCCCATGGCATGCAGACACTGGGATCAGGAAATGGTGGTCCCTGGGGTCTGCTTGCAGGTGTCATGTTCAAGGAATAGCAAAGACCGAGCACTTCATAGGTAGTTTTAGGGAGGATTATGAACAAATGATAGAATCATCGAATCAGTTTGGAAAATCATTAAGGTTATTGAGTTCAACCATTAACTCAGCCCTGACAAATCCAGCATTAAACCATGTCCCTAAGTGACACATGTACCTATCTTATAAATATTTCCAGGGATGGTGACTCAACCACTTCCCCAGGCAGCCTATTCTAGTGCTTGACAACCCTTTCCATGAAGAAATTTTTCAGGTAGCTGTAGAGAGCAATAAGGTCCCAGCTCAGTTTCCTTTCCTCCAGTCTCAGTGACCTCAGTTCCCTTAGCCACTCCTTATCAGACTTGTTCTACAGACCCTTCACCAGTTTTGCGGTCCTTCTCTGGACACGCTCCAGCATCTCATTGTCTTTCTTACAGTGAGGGGCCCAAAACTGAACACAGGATTCGGGGTACAGCTTCACTAGTGTCAAGTACTGGGGGATTATCACTGCCCTTGTCCTGTTCGCCACGTTTCTGACCCAGGCCAGGATGCCATTGGCATTCTTGGCCACATGGGCACACACTGGCTCATGTTCAGCTACTGTTGACCAGCACCCCCAACTTTTCTACAAGGCCACTTTCCAGCCTCTATGCCCTAATCCCATAGCTCTGCCTGGGGTTGTTGTGACCCAGGTGCAGGACTCAGCACTTCACCTTCTTGAACCTCATGCAATTGGCCTTGGCCATTGATCAAGCCTGCCCAGATCCCTCTACAGAGCCTTCCTACCCTCCAGAAGATCAACACTCCTGTCCAACCTGGTGTTATCTGCAAACTGAGAGTGCCCTCGATCACCCTGTCCATATTATGATAAAGATATTAAACAGGACTGGCCGCAGTACTGAGCCCAGGGAACACCACTCGTGACTAGCTGCCAACTGGATTTGAGTGCATTCACTACCAATCTTTGGACTCAGCCATCCAGCAAGTTTTTAAAATAACTCTTCCCAAACTATTTTGTTTGCTTGGTCTTGCCAGCATCCCTGCTTCTTCCCGTGCTGCAGTGACCTAGATGTCCCTTCTGCTAATGCCTGTGGCTGCTGAGTCCAGAGTGTGTAACTCTCAAACACAACTTAATTCCTCTCAAACACCAGTCTGGTTGATCCCTTATCAGGTCATAAAAGCAGATGATGCAAAATTATTTCGGAAAGAGCCCAGATGCTTACAAGTATTACATCTACCTTTTAAATGAATTTATTTACTTGTTTTACAATTGTGTGATGAGTGTTTAGGTAAAATTCTGCCCTCATCTTCAAATACCCTCAGTTTCTCATTAGTTAAAAGCCCACTCATTAGGAGGAGCATGTTGCTGGGACAAACACATCAGCTGTTATAAATTGTTTCAGCAAAGTTTTCTGCTAGTCATTGATTTTACAGAGGTAAGTGCCCTATTATTTACTCAATTAACAATTAGTAAAACAAAGTTTTCACTTCTGCTTGTAGTCTACCAGCTAGGAAGTATTTCTGTGTTGTTTTCTGTATCATGTCAATTCTGGACTATATTTTATGTCTTGGTTTGTGTTTCTATCAGTCAAATAGGTATTTGGTGCTTAACACCCTAGAATGTAACAGCAATTTTAGGTTAGAAAACTGATATTGAAATGCTGTTTGTGAATAAAATTCACATTAAAAAATGTTTTGACTTACAGGATATTTCAGAATTTGATTTATCAATTTAGTATTTAAATGCACTGGGCTGTGCATACAACACTGCTCACCCAGAGGGCAGTTAATCGTATGCTGTTTGCATATTTAATCCCATATGAACAATAAAATAATACTTCTTTCATTAGAAGCAAAACATTCAGGGGAATTGTTTAAAAATGGTAGCCACACCTACAAACATTTTAAAATAATCTCAAGAGGAGCCCAAAAGAAGATGCAGTTTGTTGATTGAAAATGAGTTCTATTCATTAATGATTTGTGTCAATGTCTTGTGCTGGGTTTTTGTGGAGCTAGAGGTATTTTAAATTCATTTATTTGAAACAATGTAGACAACAGACTAAGCTGTGTATTGGCATGCAAATAAAGTGTAAAGTTAATTTCACCTCAAATGCTTTATGCATATTTTCCAAAGTGTCTTGAGTTTCTGCCACCAAAGTGTAGTATTCCCTTTTGTACTATCCAAAGAATAGGAATTACTTACTGCAAGCAGAGATTTACAGTGGAAATACACAAACATTTTAAGAGTTTGCCAACATATTAGGGTTTTTTAGTTGACTAAAGGACACATTTTTCCTCTCACAAGATTATAAATGCTTAATAACTCCATGAATTCAACTGGAATATTTCCAGATTTATACCCCTCAATTAATTTCAATTGAATTTTCTTGAATTACACTATCTGAAAGAATAATTTATCTTTGTGTGAGCTAAAGTTAATTTAGCTTAGAGCATTTTCTCAGGAATAAGCCAAGGCCTGATTGTAGGCATTCTCACTGTTATCAATTTGACTTAATTTTCTCTCTTATAAGTGCCTCTAATAACAATAAACCTTTCAGAAAATGAATGTGTGAATTTAGCAGATGGTGTGAAAGAAGCTAAACTCTTTTAAATGCTTTGCAACGATGTAAACTTATGTATTATTTATTGTACAGTATTACCCATTCATACATTCTTATAAGCTATTAAAATTCCATGCCAGAAGGTAGGATGTATGCTATTAGTGCCAATTAATGTTCATGGACTTCAGTTAAGAGTATTTAATAATAAAATTAGAAGGAAAATCTATAAAAAAGTGAGAACTTCTTTACAGAATGCTGGTGGTTGGCACTTTAATTTTCACCCATTAAGGTCAGAGCCAGAAGAGTGTACTGAGCAATGCTGAGGACATTAGTCTTAATCATTCAGGGGAATAAGGCTTTAACAGCTCTGACAATCAATATGGCTCCTCTAAAAGGTATAACCCACTAATTTGTTTTTCCCCTTTATTCTTTACATATGGAGAAGAAACAAATCTAAATTGCATATGAAAATTCATACTTTTGACATAAACTTTGCAACTTTGAATATTAGAATATTTTTCCTAGAATACCTTTGTCTTCAGTTTATAATGCAATAGAAGCAGATGAACTGGAATTGAAAATAACAATGCATCAGGCTTTTACATAAAAAAATTAGATCAGTGCTTTGTGCATTAGATGCAAGCGAGATTCTTGTATTTGATATAAAAAATGGTATAATACTCCAGATGTTATGTGGTTTCTTCCACTCACAAAATACTTGTTTTACTCAATCCTTCAGCAATTGAAAAATTGTTTGTGGCACATATATAGTTAATGTCCCTCTACTGCACAGACAGATTTAAACCATATTACTTTATCTTCCTCTGGTATTCAAAGTGTCATCCATAATCTGCAGTGATTTAAAATGACAGCACAATCTTTTAACTAGAAAATAGTGGGAATCATGACCTGTATCTTTATTTTCCCTCTGTCATTGTCCTGAGTAGCCCTCAATCTTGCTGGAACTAATGCAATGACTCGGCATAAGAAACAATGTGTGTGAACATATGAGAGTCCAGACTCTAATGACTAGAGGCAAGGGCACTACAGGTAGATGAGAATAGACCAGGACATATTAAGTACTGAAATAGTTATATTTAATAGAAGAACTACAGGCTCCATGGGAACAATATCTTGTCAGTACCAGTATCTTGTCAGTATCTTTTCCCTTTCATTCCCATGCTTCCTTGCAGTCTTTTCTCTCATCTTAAGGCATGACACAAACTGCACATAGCAGAAACAATAAAACTAAACAGGAAATGCCTAAGCAGATCTCTGCCCCAAAAATGACTTACTGTAAATCTGTGATACACACCACAGAATGTCCTCTGGCATTTTCCATTTGCTTTTCTGTGAATAATCCACAGTTCACAAAAACATCAGCAATGATAGCATATGCCTGGATCCCCATCTCCGTGGGCTTTGAATTTCTTTTCATGTATTTTGCACAAAAATAGAGGCATGCTACTCCATGCTTTGCAACCTGGTATTTATGCTCACCTATTGGAAGTGAACTGTAATATGTCAATTATATGTTCTTTTCTGAACTTTGATCTTTAAGGAAGATTACAGACAAAAACATAGAATCACAGAATTACAGAATGGTTTGGGTTGGAAAAGACTTTCAACATCATCCAGTTCCAAACCCCCTGTCATGGGCAGGGGTGCCACACACCGCATCAGGTTGCTCAAAGCCACATACAAGCTGGCCCTGAATATTTCCAGGGATGGGGCATCCATAACTTCTCTGGGCAACCTGTGCCAGAGCCTGACCACCCTCACAGTAAAGAATTTGTTCCCTGCATCTAATCTAAACTTACCCTCTTTCAATTTGAAGCCATTCCCCCTTGTCCTTTCACTACACGGCCTTGTAAAAAGTCCTTCTTCATCTCTCCTGTAGGCCCCGTTAGGTACCCATAGGCTGCTCTCAGCTCTCCCCAGGGCCCTCTGTTCTCCAGGCTGAACAACTCCAACTCTCTCAGCTTGTCTTTATAGGAGAGGTGCTCCGAGCATTTGAGCATCTTCACAACCCTCTTCTGGACACACAGCAATAAGTGCATGTTCTTCTTATACGGAGGGTCCTGGAGCTGGATGCAGCGCTCCAGGTGGGGTCTTATGAGGGCAGAGTAGGGAAGCAGAATCAGCTCCCCTGGGCTGCTGGTCATTATTCTCTTCATGCAGCCTAGGGTATGGTTGACTTTCTCGGCTGCAAACACAGCATGCTGGGTCATGGTGAGCTTCTCAGCAACCAACACCCCCCAGTCCTTCTCCTCAGGGTATTGTTGTTCTTCTGTTCACCTTTTAACTTGGGATCTAATCTGAGAAATATAGCTGGAGAATTACAAAAATATGTGACTCAAGAGACTGAAAACTGGTAGTTGTGAGGATACAGTGGATGCTTAATCTCTCTCACTTTTACATTTTTGGGCCACAGAAGGTTTCAGGACAGAATACTTCTGCTAAGATGGACACAGGTATTATCTGTCCATTTTACCAGCTTACTAATGCAAGCCATTCTTCAACAAAAACAGGAAAAGCAAGATTTTTTGCATAATTTTGAAACAGAAAAAGAACAACAGAGAGGGACCAAGACAGGCTGGACAGATTTGGTCATTCCTTTATTTCCTAAGAAGACAGAGAAACATACATACATATGTAGATAAACACATTGTAAATACATATTATATGTATGTAAATCACTCCTCATAGGGAATAATGTATCCACACACAAGATTTTTCAAATCATTTGCAAGCAACTTTGAAATGTGATTGTGTGGCAAAAAAAAAAAAAAAAAAAAAAAAAAAAAAAAAAAAAAAAGCTTAAATACAGTTGCAGTGTCTGTATTTCTTAGCCATAATAATAACTTCTACACCAAATGTGCTCAGCCTACATTCAAAAAGGGACACTTTTTCTAGCTGCCAATTTTTTATGTTCTCCAATGGATTCAAACAATTCAGTTTTATGATTTCCCTTTGTAAGTGTCATCAGATTTTATTTCTTTACCAAGCAAAATTATTTCCTACAGATATGAGAAATACTAGTTAATATGAATACGTTTGCCATGAAACAAACTGCAAAGTACCCTCAGCAGCTGCAAGACAGAAGTCAATAGCACATATGAGAGGGTGAAAACAAACTTGGAAAAATGTTGTAAATCTGGTTTAAATCACAAAACGTGACTCTCTTTTGTTGGAAAAATCACCTTTCCTCTGTGAGTTAACTGTACTCTTTCCTATTCTGGATTTTAAATTATGTTAGTCAGATACTGCTTAATGAGGAAATCATAAGTGGCTGTTACCATAGGAACCATAGTCTTTTTTTTAAGTTTATTTCTGAATTCTGTGGTAATTAATGAGTTCAATGACAGATGTGCGGTATAACTCATACGTCACAGATTAAACCAATTGTGTTATAGCTAATTGTATGGACTATACTTCAAGTCAGCACATGCAGGAGTATAAAATGAGAGGATGAATTTACTGGCTGTTATGAAGTTGTGTTGTCTGGTTATATGACCAACATAAAAATCATAAAAAGCAGCAGCTGTAACATCATGTGTTGCAGTGCAAAAAGTGCTGGGATAATCAGTAAAAACCATTAGAGAAGAACTGTCCATCCAGAGAACACCATTGGTCTGTATTGGAACACATGGTGTACAAATAGGTCTCTTTAGCATAAGAGTCTATTTTTTAATGAATTTTAAGTGGTATATTTTGGAATCAAAGTGTGCAATTAAGATGTCTAGTTCAGTTGTTTTCAACTATTTGGAAATCAAAATAGAGTGGAATTCTGACTAATAAACAGAGTTGAATACAGGTTGGACTAAGTTAACAGCAGCTGCTGGAAAAGTAAATATTTACTGGAAAAGTAAATGTTTGCAATTTTTCAAAAATTATGAAAGGAATATGCAGAAATGAACTGATTTTTCCTATTCAAGAAATGGTAAAACTCACGCTTATTAAAGGGTATATTGAAATCCAGCCATAAACTGCTTCATCCTAAACTGCATAACAGAACCTGAGGCAAATAGAAAATACATGTTATTTTGTGCAGTGAAAACATGATCCAGAATTTCCTGAATACAATTAAAAAAACCTCAACCATTTCAAGAGATTTGTGACCAGACCCCATTTCATTCACTTATGAAGAACTCATTTTTGTTTTTAGAATATAGAGCAGAAACTCTGAGAGCATATTCTGCTCTGAAAACCCTGTAGTGCCTCAGAAAGCTATCTGCATCTTTGAGAAGTTAAACTGACCATGATAATGTGTCATTGAATTAAAAAAAAAAAAAGAAAAAAGGGAGACTTTGAATCAAAGTTGATAATGAGCTTCAAGGAGGAATCGTTAGTGTCTGTGCTCATTATAAAACAGGGATTAAAGCAGTCCAATTAGTGCTCATGCATAAGAGTAAAAAGGATGAAGTCCAAAGATAGAGCAATGGAAATTGTAATAAAAGATGTTTTGTTCTTGTTTAGTGGTTCCTTCATGCATTTGTGAAACAACAGATAATTTATTTTCTCATCATTCAGAACTATAGGCTTTTCTGCTTCTTTGAAAACTTGTTTCACTTGCCTTCAGAAGACTTTTTAAAGAAAAAGTATCTGTAATTAAATTCCCATCTGCAAATAACATCAGAATTAATTGCAGATTAATGCAACCAGATTGGAACTTTTTCAAATGATGATTTTTTCTTCTAATTATCTCCCCTTTAAGGAATTGTGTATATGGTAATGTCTCCTGTGTGGAATAGAAAGTAGCAGAAAAAGTGAGATGCTTTGTAATGAAATGCAGTGCTTTAAATGCAATGAGCTGCTTTAGCCATCTGAAAGGTAGGCATGTTATCTATGCACTTGCCATCTTATTTAGATTAATAGAGATAGCTGGGTGACTAATTCCATATAGCTTTAAATAAGGAGTTTACAGCAACTTTCGGAGGGATTGGGAATTCACTAGAGGATCCTGAATGAGTGTCCTTGACCAGATCCTAACTTCTAAACAGCTTGAGCAGGATGAGGCAGATTTCTGCCTTTTTTTGTGGGGTTCATCTTGCAGGTGCAGAAATATGCATATGTAGAATTGAGCAACATGTCCAGCCTTCTTCACAGTTTCAAAGATTTGGTCAATCCGGACAAAAGACCCTTAAGAATTATTCGACATTTCCTGAGATAAACATTTTCACTTTGTCATTTGTGTTGTTTTGTCCTGAGTGACCAGCTCAGGTGACTTCCAGAGGTCCCCTCCAACCTTAACTGCTCTGTTGTCAGGGCTAGTAACAAGAATTGCCTAAGAACTAAAAATATGTAACTTAAAATTGCCCTGCAATATTATCTCCTGACCTAACTCTGTTATGATTTTTTATCTGCAATGTCTAGGGCTCTCAGATCTAGACAAGAACTGTACTTTATTAGTCATTAATATCCAACAAAATGATCTAATTATATGTACATAATAACATGAGGCTGAACAATCCAGCATTTGGATTGTGGGAACAGGCAACTGGGATCTTTTCCCAGATCTTTTCTTACACAGAAATTCACTAAAGGTCTTTTCTTTTTTCCTGGTGCTCTTCCCATTTCATCTGAGCTACCACTTTTTGAGAAAATAGCTATTTATCTTATGGATTTGTTCACATGTACTGCAAAGCAATCCAGTCCAAATCATGAAAAATCATGAAAACTGTAGTAAGATCATTTGCTACCTCAAAGAAGAAATGCAGAGTACTGTGGTACATTCCTTGATTTGTATAAAACAGGAAGGGTAAGGCACTTTTTGTGGCTTGTTTGTTTGTTTGTTTAACTCAGCCCATGGCATTACTTAGATGATTATGCAAAATTGCAGGAAAATAGAGAAAAATATACCAGTTGCAAGCGTAAGACTGCCTTCCAACAGATCAGTGGAGTGAAAATAACCTGGCCTCCTGTTTCAGCAGGCATGCTTTTAAGTAGTACCAGCTTGGTGGCAATGGTCCATTTCACTCAAGGATGTTATCCTTAACAGGATCTAAAGGATGATGAACAAAATTTTAAAATTTGGGTGTTAAATCTATCTTTAGGTCTACCAAACAAGCATTCAGAGAGTGGGTGAGGAAACAACGGAGCATAACTCCCTAGTTTGGTAATGAGGGCTTGTTCCTGGGGAATCCTGCATTGTGGCTTCTTGCAGCCCTGTCCTTCACTCCCTGCCCCAGCCACTGTTTCATGAAAATTGCCTCCTTCTCGTCTTGGGAAGGTGCTTTCATATCAGGCCACAGGTGGGGGAACTCAAATGTTTTCTGGGACTGAGGACAGAAAACCACAGAACTGAGGATAGAGGAGAGAAGGGCTGTTCTGTCGGAGACATAAGGACAAAGTAGAATTTAAGGCAAAGGCAGACAATTAGGAGAGCAATGGCAGACAGGAAAAGGCCCATGAAATCCCAGAGGACGGAAGAATAGTATGGAAGAACAAATGACAGAGAAAGAAATATAATTGAAAAGAGATTATATAACTTATTAGAGAAAACGTATTTTCAAACAGGGGAAAGTTTTTTCTCTTTAATAAGTTTATTGACAAATTTGGATAGTGGTACCTGCAGCCTTCCTGTAGATTTGGCATCTCATTAGAGATTAAAAGGTAATATGCAAGGAGTACTACAGAATATAGTATTTAGAGTGGTGTGTTGGTCATACTGGTTTGGAAAGCAAGAAATGTAAAAATCCTGGCTATGAGCTAATGCATGAGTTGGTGTGAAGAGCTCTCCTAGTCTAGAAGAGGAATTCAGTGATTAACTGATGTTAACTGGGAAAATACCAGGTACAAGTGAAGGTAGACTTTACAGGCAAGGAAAGAAATCACTAAAATGGATGTAAAAATAGGGAAACATCCAGTTTCAGGACATGTAAAATTCACATTTCTGGTGCATGAGTTGAACCTGCAATGTACACAGTGATTGCAGAGATTTAACGTGTGCCTAAAAATGTGAATGATGGAAAGTAACAGCTGAGAAGATAAATTATGTCATACTATATATATGCACTGATAAACCATTTTAATGATCTCTGTATCATAAAAAGATCAGCTAAGAGACCTGAATGACAAACCCAGGACAGCGATGAGTTGCGATTCTTGGTGAAGAGACCAGAGCAGAGATAGGTTTTGGAGCAGAGGCAGATTCTGGAGCAGTGACCTGTGGACAGTGGGTGAACAGCTGCCACATGGGGTGCAAAATGGGGGTGTGTCCAGGGTACCAGCAGCCTTGCAGCTCTGGCAGCTCCCAGAGTACTGCAGCCCCAAGCCAGTCTGACTACCAGGGAAAACATCAAACCCTGAAAGGAAAAATTGACATGAATACACTCACTTCTACACACTAGCCCTTTTTTCAAAGATAAAACAGGTTCTCCCAGCTAGTTCAGATCTGCTTAACATAATTTATATTCTTTAACATATGGTTATTTCATTTGCCTTCAGAATAAGTAGCTTAGACCACTAAGTCATTAATAGTATCCCTCTTCTAGCCTGCAGATTGATTATCACTCTTACATCTATTCATTTAGAAAATGAAAATGAAATTCAGTGGTAGATAACAATATACTTTTTTCATATGCTGAAAATTGCAGAGTTTCTGAGTTGTCTTCATTAATCTGTACGAGATAGAAGTGTCTGCCTTTTATTTAAATTACCTTTCTTATTGTGACTATTTGAATATACAGATAGTAAAGGCTGTAGCCCCACTGTGACAATCTTCTAGGCAAGTCAGACTGACAATAGCAGAGGTTGTTTGGAAGCTGAAATTTCAAATGAGCAGCACATTCTTTTTTTATACTATTGTTTTAAGTTATTACTTTATTATCTAGTTCTGTAGACATGAGGGAGCAAATAAATGTTAAGAAAAGGTCTGAATCAACTGTGGGAGGAGTCTGGGTGTAAAGAAAGTGAAGTTTCCAGACAGCGAAGTCTATCAAAAAGTTTTTCAAAGCATTTGAAATTAGTGTTAGTTTTTACAAGATCAGTTTTACACTTTTCTCTCTTTGCACTGAGTTTAATGTTACCAAAAGCAAATCAAACTAAAAGACATTCCCTTATCATCAAATCTGCCTCCATGCTGCCTGTCTAACATCTTGTCTTGGTTTTGTTTTCAAGGGCACATCATAGCAATTTCCCAGAAAATAAACATACCATGGATGTTCGGGTCAAACAGTTGGCAGTGGTGGCACTGCTCACTCTGGCTGATGCTGCTCTGCCGAAGCTGGCACGGGCCCCTCTGGTTCAGCACAAGCCTTTCATGGTTGTTTGGAATGCGCCGACTGAGCAGTGCAGGCTGCGGTACAAGGTGGACCTGGACCTCGGTGTTTTTGACATTGCATCCAACATCAATGAGACTCTGAGTGGATCCAATGTGACAATCTTCTACCACACTCATTTGGGATACTATCCCTACTACTCAGATAACGGAGATCCTGTTAATGGAGGGGTGCCCCAGAACGAAAGTCTTATCAAACACCTTAGCAAAGCCAAGTCTGACATTGACTATTGCATACCTATGAAGAAATTTCGGGGACTTGCTGTCATTGACTGGGAAAACTGGAGGCCCCAGTGGGATAGGAACTGGGGCAATAAAAGTATTTATAGAAATAAATCTCTTGAGATTGTTAGGAGACGGCATCCTCGGTGGTCAGAGGACAAAATTAGGAAAGTGGCTAAAGAGGAATTTGAAAATGCTGGCAGGAGTTTTATGAATAACACCATCCTTCTGGCTAAACACATGAGACCAAGCGGTTTGTGGGGTTACTACCTGTACCCAGACTGCTACAATTACGATTACAAAGAGCACCCCCAAACGTACACAGGGAAATGCCCACCCATTGAGTCTTTCCGCAATGACCTCCTGCTTTGGCTGTGGAAGGAAAGCACTGCTCTCTACCCTTCTATATACCTGGATTATATACTGAAGTCAAGTCCAAATGCACTAAAATTTGTTCACTATCGGGTTAAAGAGGCAATACGTGTTGCCTCAATTGCTAGAAAAGACTATGTTTTGCCTGTGTTTGTTTACTCCAGACCATTTTATGCCTATACTTTTCATGTTTTAACAGAGGTAAGCAGACAGACTTCTTTCAAAATTTAGAAATTAGATATACCCTCTTAGACAATAAATGTTCTAAAAGCTTTTCCTGTATCAAAGCACTTACTCATTTGTTTTTCATATTTAAGGCATCCCCCTGAGAGGAAGTAGTGTAGTTACAGTACAAAACTCTATGCCTTTCAAGAGTTAATATTGCAGTGGTTTGGTCTACCTCTGTGAGATAACATTGTATATTTTTAATGAGGGTAGTTTAGGAAGAAAGTACAAAGAAATAATTTCCTTAAGGATGTAACTCATTCTGATATTTTAATTCTTCAGGGTAGCTTGTGAAATGAACTTGACAAATTTTGTGAAGTTTAAAATTAATTAGTGCAATTGAAAGATAAATTTCCATGAGAAAGGAGCCTCAGGGAATTTTTGTTTCTTTATGCAAATGTAAATTCATTCTGTATAGAAATAAACTAGTCAAGTAAAATAATCTGGCCTGGAGTTCCTAACTCCTGCATGATGAGTGTTGGCCACCTATTTCACTTTACAGAAGTACAACATTTTTATGTCCAGCATTTAGTGCTAAACTGTGGAGTCCTTTCATCAAAAAAACCCAGTTTTTGAGTCATGCAGTTTTCCATCAATCAATGATCAAGTGCAATAAATATGTAGTGGCCACAACACTGATGGTAAATTACATACGTGCAAATCTGAGACTTTCTGGATATGTAATGATGATTGTTGCTTTGAATTTCTATATGGACATAATAGAGAGGCACAGATGCTTATTCATTTCTCTAGTAGTTCTCTCAAATGCTGAAAGTTTTCCTTTGGTTTCTATCAATTCCATGAGAAAGGAGAAAATCTGGGGCAGGGAACCCATGGAAATAACCCCTTGATGACAAAGGGCATCTGGGGGTGCTCCCTCCACTTATTTTATGGAGAGCTGCATGGGAGATTCCTTCTACTTCTGCCAGAGACAAGTTCTTGACTCAAATCAGAACAGAAAAAGGGAGAGAAGTGGCAAGGGAAAAGGCAAAATTCAGTCCAGTGAACCACAGGCTGTGGAGGGCTTCAACCTGGAGCGGGAGCTGAGGAGGTGTAGCAGATCCCTGAGAGCCTGAGAAATGTTTCAGGCTGACCTCAGGAAGCAAATTGTACATAGAAGTAATTATGAATTTGGTCTGGTTCATTTTCAGCAACCAGGAACTCTCTGGAACTGTTTTCTCTGTGGAAATCACAGGTACTAGCTGACTCAGAAATTGTGGGCAGATAGGCCAGTCTGGTCCTGAAGGCAAGGAGTCACTGGGGTCAGTATGGCAGGATTTCACCCAGAACACCTTCACTGAAGAACTCAGGCTAGGAAATACATAAGAGTACTTCAAATTCACTCTGTAATAATACATTTTTATAAAATTAATTAGTCCCTTGATAAAAATACCATGAGTGTTTATGAAGGCTATGAAAACTAGCATGCTGTTACCAGTTATGTGCAAGTTCAAAATCTGTGATGGCACATGGTTACTGTTTTACCTTAAGCTATTTTTTGAACAGTGCAGTGGTAATTTGGAGTGATGTTCCTCTCAGGTTACATTCTTTAACTCACCAGCTTGTTGTCCAGTTGTACGTAGCCATTTACTTTTGGATGCTTTAAAGATTTCTTTGCAACTCTGCAGCCAGGAAAGATATTTGCATAGTCAGAGAAACATATTTGGTTTGTGATCCACTATATATTTTCTAATAAGGACAGCATGGGCAGGGTACTCAGCATGGGGCAGGGCTTAACATGTGTCCAGACTGCACACATATCTGTGAGAACAGCTTGGGGTCTGACAGGAACTTGCAGGGTTGCATTTAAAAACCTTCTATATAGGGATGATCCAGAAAAGAATGTTCTTGTATTCTTTCATAGCCCTGGAGCCACCAGGATAATTTAAATGTAGTTTTGTATGTTTAGATTTTAGACTAGATTGGAACTAGTCATTTGACCCATGCCGTGCCCCTAAGTGATGCTCACAAAGCTACAAACAAGGCATGAAGCCTCTGAGCTCCAGAAACAATATGCCTCAAGGTGACAAGGAAAGGTACCAGTGTAGAACAAGGACATCCAGGCTAAATGGCCATAGAAAAGTTGGGATAGTAGGCAGCTGGGATACTTACCTGACCTCTGTCAAGGACTGGGCCAGGAGAACCACAGCCTTGCTCCATTAAACTGTGCAAGAGCTGTACATTCTATTCCAACAGAAACACTACTGACACATTCAAGACTTGTGTGCAAGCCCTTCTGCACACAAGGCTTATGTGAAATCACACAGTGGAGTCAGAAAAAATGGTTGAGTCAGTCTCTGAGGGAGAGATACAGGTCTATCAAACCTTCAGAAAGATGAAAAGCCCAGGTCCCAGACAGATGCTGTAGCTGTGTGTGCTGTACCTTTCACCCTGACTGCATCTGGAAATCAGGTGAGTTGTACATAAGGTGTCTGAGAAATTCATCCTGCTTTTTATCTTGGAAACAATTTATAAATTCTGAATTGGGATCCAAGTAATTATGAAAGGTTTCTGTATTTTCTAGAAATGTGTACAGTTTGCCATCTGTAGGGTATTTTGAAACTTTCTGCCTAGACAATTCACTACTAAGTGTGTGGGAGAGGGAAGTCACACAGTAGCATCTGTGCTTCCTGACTAGATGGCTGAAGTCATTAATAAAGCAGGATGGGAACTGACAAATGATTAATAATGGATACCAATCCTGTTGTTCCCCTACAGACTGTCTTCTTTGATGACCAGGTGTGCATGTGTACAGAGACCAATCCCAGCAACCATGCCAGGTTTGCACGGCCATTGCTCAATACAGAAAACTCTTGCCTGGAACTAGGGTGTCACACTGTTTGGACGCAAAGAAAACACACGCAGTCAACCAGGTTGAGGAGCAAGGAGAGAGCTAAGAGAGCTAAGAGAGCCAAGAGAGAGGGCAGAACCTTCTGACCTTTATTTATATGTTCTTAGAAATCACCATGGATTGGAGGTAGAAATTACCACCTCTCAATCACACTGGTCAAAGGAAAAATCCATCACATGTCTCCGCCTAGGAGAATGGAATGAAAACAACAAGGACAGTTAGCAAAAACATAGATAGTTAGCAAAAACATTGAAGAACTGCAAAACTCAAGACAACACTAGGGCTCTTCAAGATTACAGATATACTTGTTTTTTTCCCTCAACATGTAACTAGAACTGATTATCTTGTTTCATCTTGAGCTCCAAAACTGAAATGGTTTAGTTCACCTCTTATTCTTTTAATGTCCAGTGCAGTGACTTGAGTGATCTAAATACAGACTCTAGAGCCTCCTCCTCCCTGCCAAATCAGCTGTCCATTTGGACATAGCCCATCCTAGTCTTGAGGACCTTAGGTAGTTGCACACTGCCCCCGAAAGCTTGAACAAGAATGAGCATCACAAGGGAAGAGGCTTTGTTGACTTGTTAATCATTTGGAGAAATACCAGTCATCTATGTCTGATAGAAGGAACAAATTAGGATTCTCCACCTAGACAAATGTCAAGATATTAATATTTAAAATATCTTTTTTTTTTTTAATTGCATGTTTTCTTCCATGTGAGGCTTTTATTACACTCTCATAGAAGAGCCATACCAGTGAGCCCCCACCAATGCCAAGCTGTGCTGTGTGAGGAGGGGCACTTGGTTCAGTCCCAAAGCCAGGACTACTGTGTTGATGTTGATGAAGGCCTGGGAACCCTCATTACCAGTATATCACACTGTATTTCACATTCTTTAAACATTTGATATTTTGATCTTTAATTAACATATTTTTTTTAATTTAACTGAATAATTAATTCATTCCCATAGAAAATCCCCCTCCTCCTTACCCCCTTTGAAAATAACACCTGCAGCCCACACCACTATCCTTTAAAATGTACTGCTGGCCTGTATACTTTTAAGAATAATGACAGTCTTTAATAGACTGTTTGGATGATCAGCAGCAACACAAGCTTCAGGCAAGACCAGTTATACTTTACATCACTCTGAACTCTGCACTGAGAGCCAATGGGCAAGCTCTACTCTTCCACACTTTTGCAGGTTTTCCTGCACTGTTTTGTCTTTTAGTTAACCTTTTGTTAAGGGTCAAAGGCTCTGCTCACTCTGAATTCTCTGTAATTGTCTTCATATTTCAGTGGATTCTCTCTTTCCCATGACATTTCTTTGTGCTTTTTTTTATATCTCTCAGGCGATAAATGTTTCAGGAATGGGAACTCCATAACTATGCATTGATAAATCAATAGGCCCACTTACATAGAGAGATATATTATTTAGTAGTAATTAATAATAACATGGTTCTTCTACTCTATAATTTTGCTTTTCTAAGGTGCTACCACCATACTGACATAATATGGCTGGTCTTTTGGACTGTTCTCTCATTAAAGAGTTGCAAAGACTGTATAAAAGACTATCACTATATTTTAAAAGGAATTTTCTCTTTGTCAAATTGAGAAATATTGTAATGTCTGTCACTGCAAATACTGATCAGGAATTAATTTTTAATCAATTACTGTAGACAAAAATGATTTTAGATATAATTGATTATACCTAGAAATTTGGGGGAAAAGTTCCTTCCTACATATTTTTGAAGATTTAATTGCATTTTTCTAGAAACAATATTCATAATCTCAGAGAATGGCTTTAAGACACTTGCAAGATACATTGCCATGCTGTTGGCAAGGCCCTAGTGACTCCTGTTCTGTTCTCAGGCTGCTCTGGTAGAGCTGTATTATTGCTATTGCTACAACTCAGCTCCTTACTGATTCACTTCTAAAAGTGGATATGGTTAGATTAGTATGCAAATATATGTGCTTTTGGCTTTTTTCCCTCCACTTGTAGCAGGGAGAGAGGTTCATTTTTCACAGATATGTTTCCTGAACTAATAGCACTCACGCTGGTAGAGACAGCAGCCCTGTAACTCTGTTGGTATGGCTAAAGCAGCACAACTTATGCCCCTGCCTAAAGCCTTTCGACTGCAATTAGACACTGTAAGGGTGATCCAGTGATGTGTGATCCTACTTAACCATCACTTGCCAAAAATGATGCCTATGTAGGTTTGGTAATCATTCGAAGGTTAGTAGATAAAACAGATCACTCAATTCTTCCTCCAGTGGCTTGGATGGAGGAACCCTTGAGAATAAACTATAAGGATTTCATTATTTTGTAGGCACAATGATGAATGCCACCTATGAAAACCTTTGTAGAGACACAGAAGAGCTTTCTAAACAGTGATTTTATTGTGAAGAATATACCACAGGACCAATGTTGCCCCTGGAAAAAAAAAAAGGAAGCGTTGCCCATAAAGAAGTGCTTTTTTACTTTTACTTTTATATCTTTGTTTTTCTCATGTGTGGATTGGCCTTGTTTTTCAGAGGGATCTGGTCAATACCATTGGGGAAAGCGCGGCTTTGGGAGCAGCTGGTGTTGTCCTCTGGGGCAGCATGCAATACGCCAGCTCAAAGGTATGTCTTATCAGTTTATCAGTTCTTAGGAATCACCTCAATAGCTCTTCTATGACACCACACCCTCCATAGCACCTCACTGCCTTTATCAATGTCCTCAGGCAACAACTGAGAACAATGCCTCAGTACTACTCTCAGGTCTCATTAGTTCTGTTAGGGAAGTCCTGTTGCTTCAGAGCACATTGCTTTGAGCAGGTCATTTGTAGCTCAGTGGAATAATGAGTAAGAAAGACGTGTCAAAAAAATGCCATACGAATATAAGCACAGCTTGTTTTACAGTGTTCTGCTTTGTGACTATGGCAATTGTCCATATTTATTGGGAAGGAATGGAGTCAGGAGGTGAAGTATTTTCTCTGGTTGCTAATGTTGAAATGTCACATGGAAAATAATGTCACAAGAAAAGCTCTAGTTGCTTCTGCCAGGTTCTTCAGACTTTCACAAATAAACCTTCTTGAGGAGATGGGAAGCAGCACTGGAGTTTCCCTGGAGGCATGGCAGGCTAGCCCCCATTCCTAAACCTGGGTTGGGCTTTGGTGCCCACTCTGCTTTTCATTGTCTGCTCTCCTACTCCTGAAGTCTCTGGCAAAATAGCACTTACTTGTTCAGAGAAACCAGGAAATCTGAACTGGAACTTCCTAACTGCAATTGCAGCAACTTCTGTGCTGGTTTATGAAAATTATCTGGCTCCTGGTAAACTGAAGGTATCGGAGTGATCAGGGCCAGAGTAGTGACTTAGTTTGTAGTTTAAAACCTGTTAGTCCCATGCACTTCTCGTAGTCAGCAGAGATCTCTATTTAAGGAACCAGTTAGTCTCAGATTACCATATGAACTCTCTTTCTGTTCCCTGGGACTCCTCCCTAGTCTCACACTGTATATTCCTAGCAGGCACTCAGATAGAAACTATAGGGGAGGTCAATACTTTTGAATCTTGCCCATGGAAATAAGCTCATTTAAACCCAATAGATGACTCCAGTATGTAAGTCCAACAAGATTTATCTCAATGGATTACTTTAGGCTAGAACAGTTTAGTACTAGCATTTTTTTAGATATAATAAACTTGGGCATAGTGCTAGGTACTGAGAAACGTGTCATGGTCTTTTATTGTTCACAGGAGAGCTGCCTAACCGTGAAGCACTACATTGACGGACCTTTAGGGCATTACGTCATTAATGTGACCTCAGCTGCCAAACTCTGCAGCAAAGTCCTGTGCAAGAAGAATGGAAGATGCATCCGCAAAACCAGCGACTCCACTGCTTACCTCCATTTGTCACCCACTGACTTTAAGATCCACAGCCGTCACTCAGAGAGGGGCCCCAGGTTCCAGGTGACTGGTGAACCCAGCCTGGAAAGTATTGAAGCCATGAAGCAGAGATTCATTTGTCAGTGTTACCAGGGCTGGACAGGAATATTTTGTGAATTGCCTGACCAAAGGCTATTGGAGCGCTGGGTTCATGTAGTGTTTAGTAGATCAAGAAAAGAAAAACTTTTTATCTTCCACTTAGGAGCCATGCAGATTCTTCTGCTTTGTTCTACACACTAAGGTCTTCTAAGGCAATGCAAGGAAATAAAAAATGGTGCCTCTAAGAGTTCTGTTTCTTAGCAAATTTTTATTGCAAAGGGAAAAGGCATTGTTGATTAAATAATTTTATTCTGTTTTAGTCATTTCCCACTCCTGGAACTCTTTTGGACATTAAAAATTTTGAAAGCTTTTTTTTAGCAGATCCTTTACTCCTACCTTGTGTTTTACTCATGTGTTCAACAGATAAAGTTTCTGTTGTGGCTGTGGAAGTTTCACCCAAGTAAAAAAGTTGCATGAACTTGTACAAAGATTCAACCATGTAGAAGGTTAAAAAAAAGAACACAGAACCTCTTTATTTCAGGCCTCGGTGATTTAACATGGTGACGAGGAGAGTATTGTGGACGAGGGATTGGGAACTATTCTCTGCAGCTCTTGCTGAAGTCAAGTGGCATATTGTGTGAGCAGCTGCACTGTGCCCAGAGCCACATCCACTGATCCTACTGCTTCTGCATAAACAAGGTGAAGAGTATAGACTTATACATCAGCATACACTTTTAAAAATTTGTATTTCAGTATTCTGAGGCCTAATTTGATTCATGTTGCTTCTAGAGGTATCAGTATTTCCAGTACTAGTGTTGTGCCATCAGTTTCAAGGATACTGTTTGACTGAACATCTTTGCAATTACTTTTGGGTGAGGGGATTCTAAGCTCTGAGAGCAGCACTGGCAGCTGGCACCCAGCAGCACTTCTGCCTGGGCAGGAAATAGGGAAATGCTTCTTCGCTTACTCCAACCCCTTGGGAAGGAGGCACCCCTGCTGCCTTTGGAGATGCTGCACATCTTTGCTTTCTGCTGGCTGGCCAGTGAGTGAGAAACGAGAACAGGCTGACAGATCCTACCGTCAGTGTGTGTTTCCCTCAGCAGGTTAGGAGAAAATGAAGAACTCTATTCATTGAAATACTTTGGCTTGCAGCCTTTGGCTTCAGATGGGGACCTCTCTGAAGGTGGCATAGCTTAATGAACTACTGATTACTGGTTAATTTAGCATCCATAATGTGCTGTCCTGTCAGGCTGTGCCATGTCCATTTGTAGTTATTCATTGGTTCACAATCATGTGTGAACAAATGTATTTCATCAAAGACCTATGTCTTCCACATAGCCTTTCAATGTAACAAACAATGGATGTCTTCATTGAATTGAAGACAAGCCCAAGAAATTCCTGACACCGCCCTGACTTACTAAAATAATTTTATTTGAGGTTTTTGTGTGATGCTTTGAACTGAGTTTTGCTCTAATGGACGCAGACATTAAAAAGAGACCCACATATGGGTCTAAGACTTCTTTTTTGTCCTTCCTAGTGTCTGTATTGATCATCTGTGGTCTGATTACATTGCTCACACTACACAGTACCCTATTCCTGTAGCAGTTTGACTAAAATCCGCAAGGCTCTAAGGAGAAGGTACTCAACTGTGTAAGGAGGTCTGAATCTGGCTCTTATCCAGGCCCCCTTCTTGAGATTGCCCTAAATTACCCTAAACATTAACGTGTCTCTATGAATCTGCTGTATTCTGTGCAATCTCCTTAACTCTGAACATTTCTTCATGTTAACTCTACATAACAAATCTATCTTCGCTTTGCCCAGACCAGATTCACAGCTGGTGGGAAAGGTGATGTTCAGACTCACTTGAGCCAAAGATTCAGCTCATAACAGACCTGCAGCGGATGTTAAGGCTGCCTTTAAACCTAGACACTGAAATTGAACAGAATTCAGTTAAGGAGAGACTGAGTGACTTAGGGACTATAGTGAGTCACTGTAATGTCATGCGCTGAGAAGCCCCAGGAGAGCTTTGCCACTGACCTTTTGCTTTGTAATGTGTAACAGCAATGGATGACAGCAAAAGTAAAGGTAAAAAACTTCCTTATATTGGTGGGGGAGAGAAAGGATCAAAGTTTAGAAAAATTAACAGCTATTAAGAACTAAACCTTTATATTGAAGGTATTATGTTTACCTAATAAAATATTTATATAGATATATATATTCTGCTTTAGTTTCTTTATTCAGGTCAGAGGTTGTTAAACTACAAGGGAACTTACACATATTTTAGTATCTTGAGAGCATAGAAATCATTAGCCCAGTTTTGCTAAATCCCTGTCACCAATGTTGGTCTGTATTTAAACTGGATGATCCTGGTTTGTGTAATGCTGTCTTGTGTCTGAAATGTGTTTATAACATGTTCTGTGTCACTTTGTAGTAAGTTTTCATTATTTCTGTATGCTTTTAAGAATAAATGATGTTGAGACTTAAATAGACAATTTATTTGGGTAGCATAAATTCAATTAAACTGACATAAGGTCTTCATCAGCTAAAGTTCTGGTAATTTGTGGGAAATTTATGCAAACTAAACAAATGCTGTGGGTGAAGTGTTTGTGTTCCTGATTCAGTCTGTGGAAACTGGTAGAGACCTGTACAAGTACATAAGGCTCTGTCAGTTTATTTCAGGCCTGAATTTGTCCAATGGCTCTTCTTTACCCTAGGGTACAATTTCACACAGAAGAGTATATGAGTGTCTGTGGTAGGACATCTATCTGGACACAAAGGTTTTTGAATTTGGGTCACATATTTCTGTGAAGAACTGTGAGCTCTTTTCTGCATCTGCACTACTAGGTTGTCTTAGGTAGAAGAGCAAAATCAGAATTTGGTCTGGGCTTCTTAATAATTATTGAAGAAATCAAGTATCTAAGTGAATGTAATTTTACAATTTCTCTTCTATTTCACCAAGTTAGAGCCCTTTCTTTTGTAAAGAAAATGGCATTTACCATAAGACAATGTACCTGGAAGAGGTAGAGCTGGATGTCGCTCTGCTGCTGCCTGAGGACAGGCAGAAGTTGCACAGATGAATGTAAAGTCTCTCATGTCTTGAGTGCTTCCACGTGGGACCACCAGTTACACCAGCCAGTACCAAAGTCAGGATGTATTTGATTCCTTAGCTCCACAGATAGGTCGCCTATCAGCACAGGGTCACTATGTGGTGCTGCATTATACTGCCCTTTACCAGGGAGAGTCCAGGGTGGGATCATGCCAGGTTGGCTGGAAACTGATGCTGGGCAGGAGCACAGAGCATGCACCACCTTGCATGCGCCACATGGAGAAACACGAAATGTAGTCAAAGAGAACCTTTATGGTGATGGCCTTAGGTAGAATCAGCTCTTAAACTGCAGTTGGTCCTGGGAAATAGATACTGATTTCCAGAGATAACAGAAATAAGAGTTTGATGTATTTTATCTGAACCACTTCTGCTTCCAGATGATGATGGACCCAGACACCAGTTCTTCCCAAATGCTGAGCTGTAGAGTCCTCTAACTAGCTGAGGATAAGCAACACCAACAGACAGACAGGCTTTCAGCTTTTATCAAGTTTTCTGATTTAGCACTCACAAAATTTGAAATTTGGGGAAATATTATGCTCATTTCCTCTTTCGCTCTCACCACAGCTGAGTGTTGTACTTAATAAAATTTATATTTTGAGCAACTCATAAATATATAGAAAGGCTGGAACTAATTTTGTTCCACTTCAGTCTGACTGGTAAATGTGTATGATTGTGGTTCCAGCTTCACCAGCTTTAGGTGCCACTGGCATCTTCTTTCCACTCGAACCTTTCCTCTCACTCCTATCCCTCTCTCATGGTGTGCTGTTTTCTGCTTGCGCTGTCACAGCTGCTCAGGGGCCCTTGACCTGATCTGGATTGGGAAATCATCCTGGTCAAAATGTTCCCCTATTAAAACAAAGGTGTTTTCCCACAGTGCTTTTTTTCTGAAAGTCAGATAATTTCCTCTATCTGACTCACATTGTTGTGCCCATAATGTTGAGCTAGGGCTAAGGAAGCGGACAAAACCCACAAGGAAGTGGTAGGAAAGCCATAGGCTGGGTATTGTCACTCAAGACAATAAACTGTGAGTAAGCAGCCTTGGTACACAGTTGGCAGCATCAGTCCTGGCTCACCCAGCCTGTCCCCAGGGTCTGTGTGGCAGGGGAGGGGCCGTGCCTGGCAACCTCTGTCCTCCTCTCTGCCTCCATGGGCGACAGTGGGCAGCACATCAGTCCAAGTAAGGGGATCCTACCATGTCAGGGCACCTGCTGGACTTCCCCAAAACTGAGAGCTCCTTGCAGTGGTCAGTCCAGACCTTGATGTCTCACCAGATGCCAAAGTCAGGATAAGTAAAACTCTCCTGGTGTGGCCCAGCTCAGGAACATGGATATTTAATGTGTGTTCTGAAGTCTCCTTTTTCCACTGAGTCTTAACATTGAAAAAAGATGAGAAAGGCTTCCTGGCTGAACATAATCATATGGCTTTTTTGTGCTTCATCAGCTTTGTCCAAATGCAGTGTTCTTGGATAGGGTCAGTGACTTTGTAGAAATGGGAACGATAGGATTTTTCAAAAAGGAGCTAACAGCTCTCACTAACGAAACCAACAGAATGAAATCTCAGACTGGTTTGGATTTGTAAGGCTGCACATAAATACATTTTTGTGTGTAAATCTTCTTTTAAAACTCCTTGCTAAAATAAGAAAAATGTTGCTTAAATTAAAAATTACATCAGTTTTGCGCTGAAACCATTTGTTATAGATAAATTTGTACATCATGCACAATAAGGACGCATATGAAAGTTTTTGTCAAAGAAACATTGATATGCTTAAGATGCTGTGGCAGCCACAACTTCTCTCTTTCTTTTTCACTTTTCAGGAAAACTAATTTCCTGTCAATCTGTGCCAGACTTAGAGGGTGGAAGTGTTTGCAAACACAGGTTACTCTAAAAACAAGTTGGAAATGATAGTTCTGTACACTTCAAAGAACCATGCTGACTGGGAACAATGCAGCTTCTCAGATACAAAAGTTCTATCCCTCTAAAAGTCTAAGGAAAAAACAACGCTGTTGCATATTGCTTAATCAATTTAAAGCCCTTGAGTTGTTCTTACTCAGCCATGGCACCGTGTGCCTTCCACATACCATAGCACGAGGCAGTGAGGAGCAGCTAGAGGTTCCATTATGAAATAAGGGAGAACTCCTTTGGTGGCTTCCCAAATTAAAATTTATTTACCTTTAAGAGTTAACTTTGCTGCTTCTAACAGTTACAACATGCCGGATCACCCCTTGCTGAATGTCAACAGAGTAATTCCACAGTAGCGTTCTTCTGATTCAACAAATACCTTGTTCAAGCTGTACTAAGAAAAGAAGGGGATAGTGTGTGTGTGTGTTGATATCCACATATATCTACGTGCTCCTGTAAATGAGAGTGTACATGTTCATACTGTAATGCATGTGTCTGTGAGACTGACTCAGAAGCAGCAAAGCAGTTCTGAGGGGTGTGAGGCTTTGTTTTCTGCCTGGCAGGAACAAGCTTGGAGCAGTTGCATAACCTTATAGCCTGGCACGTATGGCCTGTGCTGCTGTGCAGATTATGCCTATTATGTAACCTCTTTTATACAGGAAGCTAACAGCATCTAATAAGCTAAAAATAAGCAGACTTCTGTGATTTCAAACAGTGTTTTAAACTTCACTTATGTGGCTGCTTCTATTTCAACCTTAAATTTGGCCTCTTCAAAAATTTTATTTATTTTTTGACTAGTGTGATAATTTAACACACTGACAACCTGTTTTCTCAGTGAAAGTCAGAGCTCCTTTGTCATTTTTCCATTACAGCAAGAACTTTCCTAGCTTTTATTTAAGGTGCTCTCCAATATCTGTAAAAACAAAGCAGACCAGAGCATCAGTCCTGCTTTTTCTCCTCAGACAGTCAAGAAGTCTGATACTTGTGGGCCATTTTTGGAAAAATGATGTTTGTTTCCATGGTAGTAATAACCTTTTTAGTCAATTACACAGCAGATATTAAGACCATTTCTTGTATTACTCCGTCCAATGCTGAGTTTACATGGTAGAGCTAAAAGCATTTAGCTTTTGCCTCTGCTGAAGGTGGTCCTTTCCTTGGCTTTGTGTCCACTTGCCCTATGTGCTGTGGAAACCCCTGTGTGCTGACACCTCCCTCCTGGGCTGCAATACAGTCAGTGGCTCATGTACACACAGGACAGCTGGGTTTTCCAGCTGACACTTGCATTCACCTTGTGTTGTTACCCTTGCCCTCCATGTGTGGCTGCTCCTGCCTGTCCCCATGGTGAGGGGAAGTGAACATTTTAATATCCAGGGAGTCTGCCTCTCCCTTTCTGCACCCAATGGCTCCCAGTGGGAATGCTGAAAAAGGCTCATGCCAGGTATTGCCTCCCCAGTTGTGGGCTGACTTGGCTCTGTGGGTACAGGGAATACCCAAAGTACTGGCAAGGGCAGTTTGAGAAAGGATTTCCCTACATGGGAGACAACAGGCCCTGATGACAGTGCTGATATTCCTCCAGTGGGACCCAGGGATGGGGCAACACTGCCCTCAGGCAAGCTGGCCTTGGTAGGGACAGGACAGAGGCAGGGCTAGTGCATGCCACTCACTGCTCTATGAAAGGTGCTTCCTCAAGCTTTGTAAAACTGAGTCAGGCTCAAAGATCCCCACAGAGATCTTGAGTACCTACAAGGGACAGTGATGGTCTTTGCATGGGATTCATTAATACAAGCATGCACGGAAATCCTTTGGAAGATTTGGACTGCTCCTTGGATAAGTATTCTTTTCTTAAGCGTCAGCATCAAACTTTAATGTGTGGAATCTGGACATTTTTTCTAAACCTAGAAGTAGGGAAGAATGAGACAAGCTCTCCCTGGGCTTCTTTAGGAATTCAGGTACTGATACACCTCAATTTAGTAGTAATGGTGTGTAAGAATCATTGTTGTATTCATATCTCAGCAGCAATTCTCAGGTCTGAGCATACTTGGATTAAAAACCAGTAATAAACCAAGCTGATTTCACTGAAGATGCTAATTTGAGTGGTAGAGTTACCTCACTTTTTACATTAACCTTACCAGAATGCAATCTCCTATTTTAATTTTGTTTTGATTTCTCCACTCTTAAAGGGGCACAACCCCATCTGCTGTAAGATGGTTTATCATCATTGACTTGGAGTAGCTGAAAAGCAGGCATGAAATATTCATGTTTGCTTTGTTCACCCTTGGAATTTTCCTTTTAGACTGGCATTAGTCCATTAGTTCCCAGCACCCACCAGCTGCTGTAAGGACTGTCAGTAGCAGCTCCTCAAAATACCCCCCCTGTGCTCCTTGCAGTGAGGCAGCAGGTCCTGTGACAGCTGATGAGAGCTAGATGGGAAGGCACTACAGAGGCATGGCCACTGAGAGAGGCTCATTAGGTTTGTTCAAAGTCTCCGTCCATACATGAGGTTTACTGAGGTTTACACGACCCCCGGCTTAAAATAATTGCCATAATCCCTTAGACTGACAACACTGAATTGTTGCCTTTTCTGCAACACTAACATTTAGCTCTAATCTAATGCTCAGCCAGTGGGGATAAAAAAATCTAATGCTTTTTTTTTGTTGTTTTGTTGTGTTACAGCTCTTCTGTAGGAGTAGGAAGAGAGGAATCATCCGTATCTGCTGGTGCTTGGGCGCAAGCTGTAATCACTCCACTGCGTGTGTGGGTGCTTGTTCTGCTCAGTTTGGGGCCCATCTCACCCTGCTTCAAATACACAGTGACTCTGCTGGACCTCCAGGAAGGGTGGTGGGAGCAGAGTCAGCTTATTTCTATGGCACCGGGCTAACCTCCTGTTTAATTTCTATGAGAAGAACATGCTTGGAACATTAAGGATCACTGTTTTAGTTTCAGTTAGGATTTGCCATACAATTGCATCAGGAAAGCGGGCATAGAGGAAAGATGCTTCTCAAAAGAACCAATTCAGCACAATTTAAAATGCTGTGAGGGGTAAGAGAGGCAGAGGGAGAGCCCAAGCAGTTCTGATGCTTTTGAATGGGCTCCCATATTTTTTGCAACACAGCCTGAAGTCAGCAGCAGAGGCTGTGCTGGATTGTGGTCCTCTAAGCACATGCCCCATCTCCCGCTCTTGGCAGCATGGGTATTTTGAACTACAGGTAAATGAGCTTTGTGGCAGGAATCCTGGGCATCCTCGCAGTCACTGAAGCCCACTCCTGAACACAGTCTTGAGGCTGATGTATCCTCAAAGAATGTGAAACTTCTTGCTGTGGACATGGTGCACTCCATATAATTTTGTAATATGCTATAACTCCTGAAGACAATTGAATATCCCACTGAGGCTGTTTTAGGATTCAGGTCACTGTAGCGATTCTGTAGTGTAAGCATGCAAAATATAGCTCCTAGTGTAAAGGCTACTGTGTTTGGAAAAGGCAGGTTCTGAAAAACCTTTGGGTTTAAAACAGATGGAAAACTCTGGTATTGACCACTGAGAACCTTGTAAGGCTGGACTTGGGCCAAAGAGGCTTTGTGATTATTTCAGTATATGCCAGAAAATGACCCAGTCACTGGCATAAAGAGCATGGGAAAAGTACAATCTTTATGGATGTTTCAGTGGGCCATTAAATCAATCCATCAAACCATCTGCCTTTTGCTAGGACTAAGCACGAGTCTAATCTCCCTGGACCACTGGACCACTGTCAGGTGTAATTGTCTGCCGATGAAAGACATTTATGCAGCATGAAGTGGGGGACATTTTTTAGATCCAGAAGTCCAGCTATCTAGTAGGTCACCAGAATGCATGTATTCTCATGCAAATAATACAAAAAGTTCACTTTGGTGGCAAAAGGAACTGAGAGGATAGAGGTTGGATGATTGCCCTGATGAGCCCAACACACAGTTGTAGTTTGTCTGCTACAGAGTGATCTCCTGTGTCCCGAAGTCCCACAGAAGTCATAAAAAGTTAAATTTTACTATGAAATAACCTTCTAATAATTCAGCATTTTAACTTTTGATTCATTATTCAGCTCATTCCTTACAGTGCCATGGAAATAGCTCTATTGCATCGGATTCATACTTTAATTTGTAGCATTTTGAGGAGGACCTGCCCTAATTTTGGAATGTCCCTCAGCAGTTAATGCTGCTCAGGTTTTCTAGCACTTTCATCAGGATCAGTGAAGAATTGTTCTAAAACAGTTTGAATCTTGGCTATAATCAGCCATCAGTGTTACTGGGGTAGGCAGATAACTGTGAGATGAGGTCCATTTTTATTATCCATTATCCATTTTTATCATTATTATTTTTTCTCCATTTTTATTATCCGTTATACTGTATATTCAGTCCCCTGCATTTACTAAGGTAACGGAGATACTCTGCAGAATCTCAGTGAGGCAAATCACTAAGGGATGCCTTGAACTTATAAGCCCCCATCCATATGAGGAAAGGTGGAGACAGCAGCAAGAATCCTGAGGATATTGCAAGCTCTGTGGCTCTCAGGGTTGTCTTGTCTGTCCCCAGCCTCCAAGCACATTGCCACCAAATCTGGGTCCAGCACAGAAAGCAACATTCACTGCTGACAGAGTGACTGGGAAAAACTCATTCCATCCTCAGACTTCTGAGTGCATCAGCTTTAACTCTGCTGATAAAAAGTCAACAAAAAGATTATTTTGTAAAAATCCAAGGATTTTATAGGATATCTGTGGGTGTGAAAATTCTCCTTTCAAAAAACATACATGTCTTTGATAAGAGCATTTTGCAACTGGCTTGCCTGTTGAGACAGCCTGGTTTAAGCCCATCAAGGTTGTGTAGTGTCAGTGCCATATTGTTGTAGAAAGAAGAAAATATCATTGTCTTTATTCATAATTTGTAATTTTTCTAATCCCTTGATGTGAATCCTGTAACATCACTGGAGTAGGTTTTCTGTTACAAGATAGATGACAAAGCTTGAAAATGCATTCCTGCATTGTAGATTAATTGGGGGAGAGAGATACAGGATTTGTATCAACTGATGAATGCGTAGTCATTTTTTTATCATTTAGCCAGCTACTTTTTTCCAGCAGTATCTTTTGTTCTGGTTCAAGTACTTCTCTCTATGTCTATTCATTTCAGAACTGCCTTTATAAAGCTGATTTTGCTTAGTCTTAGATAGAGCTGTTTGCTGCCTGATAAAGACATACAGTTTCTACTTTCTCTCTATTGGAAATTGCTGTCCACTCTGCATTTTCACTGTAAGCTGGGCACCAAGATGGGCTGCCTCTGTGTTGCCCTTGCCCAAGGAAAATCTAGTTAGCAGAAAGGGTGTTCTGGGTTTTGTCATCTCTGACAGATACAAGTGAAAAAATACCTAGCAAAAAGAGGAGGATAACTTTTTAGAAATCCTGCACAATTGGAAGCAAATTTGAAGTCTGGGGAAAGGGAAAAATATTGAGCAGAGCTTGGGCATGTCCTTTCTACATGATGCAAACAAGTTACTTCAGAGACAGTTCTCAGATGGAGCATGTATGTGTTTGTGTGGTGGCTAAATGCATCAAATGGAATAAAATTAGAAGTCAGAAGTCAGTGATTTGCCATCACACAGAATAAACAAGAGCAACTCTTTCCTCCTTAGTAATAAATGACCTACAAATATCTTTCTGTGCTAAGTTCCCCAGTAAAAGTTTGTCTCAGGAGGCAGGGTCATTTGCCACTCCCTTGCAGTCTTCAACAACCTAATAATAATAATAATAATAATAATAATAATAATAATAATAATAATAATAATAATAATAATAACAACAACAATAATAACAATAACCTTCAATAATAATTATATTATTGTGGTTGTTATGCTGCTACTGCTGCTGCTGATTTTTATTATTATTATTTTCTTCAGCTCGTTAATACTGTATTTGCCATGTACCAGCTCAGAGGACTTTGGAGCAGCAAATCAGTGTATTCAGCATGAAGTAAAGCCTAGGGCTAATTACACCCCAATCCTGCCTGAAGGGAGATTTGTGCACCCATGGTGTGGGAAAATTGAGCCTCCCCACTTCCCCCTGGTAGGCAGATCCCAGGAAGAGCAGCTTCTGGTGGGCCCCATGGGTTTTGGTGGGATACTAGGAGGTGACCTAGGGCATGGGTGCCTGCCTGGGCACACCGTGGGTGTGCTTGTGCCAGGTGACAGAGGTCCTGTGTGGGAAGTGCTCCCTGAAATCAGATGTAAGTCACCTGAGGATGTGCCCAGCACACGTAGTGAAACCTCCCTGGAGCAGCCTGTACAAGCATGGAAACAGAGGGGCCGGATGGTAGTACAGCTCTCTTGGGGGACACAACTTGCTGCAGTTTAGAATCACACTATGAAAAGCAAACAGTCATAGGGATTTGCTGCCCTCTGGCAGGATTTTCTTACAGTTCTGATTTCCTGTGAACTGCAAGAGCAGTGCTCAGCAACAGTGCTCCAGCACAGCAAGGTCTGCATTTTCCCTCTGTTCTTTGCCAAAGCTGCTGGTCAGCAGTGCTGCAGCCTCCCTGGAACCCTCCTGGAAAGCCAGAAGTACATGTTGATCCCAGGCATGGGCTAGTGTAAGGAGCAGGGCTGCTGGTCTGGCAGGAGATCCCTGTCCCTTTTCTCCATCTCTCTGGGGCTATGGGGAAGCCTGACTCTCTAAAGGTGGTCCTTTTGTTGTCTCCTCAAAGTGCAAGCTCACCATCTTCCAGCTTTGGCTGTGCAACCTTTTGGTGAGAAAATTCAGTTTGGCCTCCCTCTAATGCTGACAAGCCCTGAGTGGCTTTGCTGAGTTTGAGTTCTAGTATATGTTTTCTGAGAGATACTCAGCAAATCAGGCTAATTTCCCTTAACACCATTTTCTGAAAGGCTCAGTAATGCTGGTATGGCACTTGTGGATATGTGGGTACTGAGTCTGAAAACCTGGGTTTGCTCTGGACTGTGAATCTCATGGGGTGAGATTCTCTGACAAAACATTGGGTTCTGCAGTGTCTGCCCCGTACTGCACTGGTCCTGTGTATGGCCTGCCTGGTCAGCAGGAGCAAAAGGCACACCTTTTATGCTTTAAAGCAATCTGGTTCCTCAGACTGTCAGACGACTGTATCCTAAAAGCATCAAAGGCTTATTAAAAATACTTAGGTTGCTTACCTTGGATGTTGAGGGTTTTGATGAAACTAGGTTTTGCTAGGCCTACCATAAAATAACAGAAAAATGGGGGATTGGGGAAGCCCATAAAGGTACCTCAGGTGCATAGATATTCCTTGCTGTTTTTCTGTTTTGAGAGAAAGGAAGGATAGCATAGCTACACTATTCCAAGCAGCTTATATGTAACAGCCTGGCTGCCCATATGACACCCGTGAGCCCCACCTCCAGCAGGTCACAGCCCCAGGAGAGATATATATGTAGGCAAAGACTGAGAAAGAAGAAGAACAACAGAACACAAATACAAAACCATGATGGTTAATTGTATAGGTGGGTGGGATTTTCCCAGGATTTCAAAAACAGGAGAGATCTTGGAGTTGAAAAATGATACGTCTCTCTTACATGTAATTATGTAGGTTTTGCTGTAGGGACCTTGTGACTAAGGATGCCACTCATAGCGGTGGCACAGGCCTTAGCTTCAAAGTCCACATTGCACACTGAAGTGCTGTGCAGAAATATCATACACCGTCTGGAAGACAATAGCTGCATATGATAGTGTAGCCAGGCTAATAAATAACTCAGAACAAGAGTTCATGTATCTGCTTCATTACCATCAAGGATTTGAACTTGGATCCCTTTATGGTACTGCACAATGACAATGAAGTAGGTGTGCTTGTTTAGAGCTATTTGGAATATCTCTGGTTGGCATTGCACTAGACAGGTCAGGGATGCTCATGAAACTGTGAAGATGGTGATAAAAGCCAAGGTTTGATTTTACTTCTGTTGTTATTGAGAAAGCTTGAATAACAAGGAAACCGTGTCTTCCTCAGGCTTTCCATTGCAACAGCCACAGCCACTAAGATATCCTGGGGCCCACGGAAGTGATGGCAACACCCTCGGTGAATTGATGAGAAAAGTAACTGTGGTATGCTGACTTCCAGACTTATACCAAGTTACTTTGGCTGGGAATGTCCACCCTTTGTTTGGGTTAGATTGTGCTCAACTTGTTTCTTCAGTGTTAGCATGGTAGATGCCCTAGAATTGACTGATACCAAATCATATATTTATATATGCAGTAAATACTAATACCTCTTCTGTTATTTTCTACAGACAAACTGGGAGATCTGCACAATGTCATCTCTCAAGCCATGAAATACGGCCTGGAAGTGGAACACAGTTATGCATTGCTCACCTTTCAGCCCCCGGCATGGCTGCACACAGCACTTATCTGGACTCCTCTTGCTTTGAAATCAGCCTGACCACCAGCTTGGGAGAGTAAACCTTTCAAGACTCCTGGAATACCTGACAGAGCTGTGCTTCCTGAGGTACAATGTACTGAACCTGGAGATGTTCTACATGATTTGAAGCCCCTTAGCTGAAGCAAGAGGGCAGGCATATCACAGGAAATCTGTGTTAATGCTGGCATACCCTAAAACTTCAGTTTTCAAACTCATACAGAAAAAAAAGGCACAGCATTAACTATTACATCCCAGCTGAGGTCTTCACTGGTAGCTGTGGGCACACTGGAGACCTCAGTGGACCTGCAACTGTAGTGCAAAAGATGTCTACGGAAGAAAGTCCAGGAAACTCAAAACTGAAGGGGAAAGGAATATTTCAGCAAATGATGTCAAATGTTACCAGTTTCCTTTGAAGAAATTGCAAAAACTTTCATGAAGGAAACAATTGCATTAGGAACGAAAAGCAAACCAAAGGGCATGTGGGAATGCTACTTATACCCTGACTGTCATAGTTACAGTTTCTGTGATTAGAACTACACTGGTTTCTGCCCAAAGAGTGAAGTTTTGAGGAATAATGAATTTTACTGACTCTGGAATAGCTTTTCAGCCCTATATCTTTCTAGTGAGATTTAGAAACCCCTTGGAAACAGTCAGAAACATCTTGTACTTTTCTCAGTTTAGGTTGAATGAATCCATAAGGATTTCCTTCATGACATCCCAACATCCCAATACGTTTTGCCTGTATTCGTATATACCTGACTAGGCTATAGAGAGGAGCCTTTATTAATTGTCTCTTTTGGAAGTTTTTGCTGGAACAATGTAGGCTGCATTTATCCTTTAACCATTCTTGCAGATGGTGCATCAGGACGGAAAACCTCCTACTTGGGCCAGCTCTGTTGGTTCATGATAATTATCCACATGCTTTAAAGAGCACAATGTTCCGAAGAAAAAATACAGCCTTGAATACCTTTTTTTTCCTCATTTTTGCTTTAATTCATAGCTAGGCTGTACCCAAACATGCATTTGAATGGATGTCGTGGTTTTGATCTTGGCTAAGTGCCAGGCACCCACGGCAGCTACTCACTTGTTCCCTCTCTTGCTACAGCTGGGCAGATGAGGGAAGGAGAGGGGAAAAAACCAAGGGAATTAACTCAGAGGTCTATGAGTTGAGATAAGGAACCGGGAGAAAACGCTCCAAGGACAAACCAGGCTCAGCTTAAAAGTTGCAAAAGTGAAAATTTATTACTACCTGAGTTAGAAGGAGGATATGAGAAATAAACTAAACCTTTAAAAGACACCCTTCTTTCCACTCCCCACCCCTCCCTCCCTCCCACCAACAGTGCAAGGGGGGCAGGGTGTGGGGGTTCAGGTCAGTCCGTTTCCAAGATCTTCTTCCCCTGCTTAGGGAGAGGAGTTTTTTCCTCTGCTTTTGCCATGGGGTCCCTCCCACGAAAGACAGTTCTCTGTGAACCTCTGTGGCGTGGTTTTTCTTGTCCATGGAATGCAGTCCTCCAAGGACAAACTGCTCCAGCATGGAAGCAGGGGGCCCCTCTCTCTCCAACCGGGTCTCCCACCTGGACTGCAGTTTCCTCCGACATCCACCCGCTTCAGCGTGGTCACCTCCTTCACAAACTGCGGGACTTTTATCTCAGTCTCTGTCTCTCACTGGGCTGCACCTGCTACGGCTTCTCTGGCATCTACGGCTCCTGCGGCTTCTTCCATGGCTGCTGCGGCTGCTGCGGCTTCCGACATCTCCCGCTCTAATGTTGGCACCTCACTCATGGACTGCAGGTGGCTCTGCATCCCTCATGGACCTCTATAGACTGCAGGGGGGACACCCCGCCTCACCATGGGCTCACCACGGCCTGCAGAGGAATCTCAGCTCCAGAGCCTGGGGCACCTCCTCTCCTTCTTTCTCCACTGACCTTGGTGTCTCCATGTTGTTTTCCCTCACATGTTCTCACATCCTCTTCCTTCTCTAACTAAAAGCAGCTGCGTGTGCATTTTGTTTTGATTTTTCCTTAAATATGTCATCACAGAGGCGTAACTAACCTTTCTAATTGGCCCAAACATGGCCAGTGACATGTCCATCATCTTCAGAGCCATCAGAGATTGGCTCTGCTGGAAATGGTGAAGAACTCCAGAAACTTCTCACAGGAGCCATCTTTATGGCCCCCTCCCCTCTACTAAAACCACAACAATGGATTAAAAGGATTTCATAAATTTGATGGAGTACATAGGAGGCTGTTAATACATTAATCCTCCCTGATGTACTTTCTTCCGCTCAGATATGCAATCACTAATCCCCAGACACCTACCCTTTCTTAAGAAGGGAAACTGATGTAGAGAGGTTAGCAACTTGTTTTGTGTACATAAGAATTGGAAATTGGAACAAGAAGTCTTTCTGCACCTCAAAACCCACCTCAAAACCATTTAATTTAGTCCCATAATACCTACTTTGGGCCAGGCCAATGGTGCTCCATAACAGAGGTGTACTGCACACAGCACCTCAACACATACAAACACACACATGGAAGTATTTTTGAGATAAGTCCATTAACCTAGGCTTTTTTTGTGTGATTCTGGACATCCTGCCAGAACCTGGATGAGGGCAGTAGACTTCCTGTGAAAAAGCAGAATAACTTGTCTGTCACTGCTCTAGTTCTGTTCTCACCTGTAGACAGTGACTGCACTACCAGCAGGCCCCAGTTTCTCTGTTTCGGAGTTCAGCAAGGGAGCTGTATTTGCTTTTCAGGGCTATGTTCAGATTTTCAGCCCAGGTACTGACTCTGAAGTTGGCATCCTGTCTGAGAAGGAGCATTAACTCCCTCTTCAATTACGTCTCACTACTCCCTTATCACTGACTTTACTCACTCACTACACTTCCCAGCAAGGGGCTTCGCTTCTCTTGGTCTTGAAGACATTAAAGGAGATGAAGAAACCTACCTTGGTGGTTTTACCCAGTTTGGTCTTCCTTAGCTCTCCAAGAAGAGGATAGACAGACATCAACCACTACTGCATCCTCTGCCATTTTATGCCCAATTGCTGCCTCTTTTCCCCTTCAGGCAACTAATTCCTGTGAAGTTCTTTTTTCACATCAAGTCATTTCTTGCTGTGCTGTGGCCCTCAAACTCCCCTAAATCAGTGGTGGTGTCTAGGAAGTCACTTGCATACCAATGGCCTTTCAAATTCCTTGTTTGTGTCATAATAATTCACTTGTTGCGGATCCTTAATCATGGTTCAAATTAAGGATAAATATCCAAGCACCAAATACCTTCTCCTTACAACCTGCTATAGCAGCAGGCAAGTGACAGACATCTCTCTGGAACAAAACTAGAAAGAATATAAGCTTGAAAGAATATTGGAACTGAAATTCTTGTCAAGAGTTGCATTTTCTCTTCCATTTAAGGTTGCACAAAGCTGGTATGTCCCTCCTATAGTGTGGGCCTATTCATGGCTGCTTTTTCTAGGTTTTTTTGAGAATCTGAGCGAGCTCCTAGGGAAAGCAGCAAGAACGATGCATGCCTTTGGAATCACAGCTTTCAGATTGGAGAGGGACTTGAAAACAGCTGATTGACATAGCGAAATGGCTCTCTCCTTCCCCTTATCAACAAAAAGGGAACTGAGGCAATGTTTTGGGGAATTCTCATGTAAAAAAATCCCACTTTAATGAAAGGATTTAAGTTTCTTATAATAATTGATGAGTTACCAAATAACTGTGATTAAATTTTTGCATCAAAATGAATTAAAGGGCTTTTTGCCCCCTGGTTTATTCACTTCCTTATTACCAACATCTCAGGCAGTACCTAAGTTTGCCATTTGATTTTAATACTCATTGTAGTCTAGACAGCAAACCTTTAGCCAAAATAAAATATAGTTCATAGGGGCCAGAATGAAATCTTAGTCTGAGATACAGCTACGTAGCATACCACTGGGTTACTTCAACAAGGCTGTGAAATGCTGAATTAACCTGAAAGTGATGTCTTTACTCTTTTCACTGTAGCAAGATCTTTTTAGCACTATTGAAGAGAGTGCCCTGGGAGCTTCAGGCATTGTTTGGTGAGATATGAATTTAACTTCTTTAGACATAAACCTGAGCCTGACTTTAATGCAATGTGTGAGATCCTTATTTTAGCCTGTTAATAGACAGCATCTGACTGCACCAGTCCTGAGTACTCAGTACCAGCAGAGCTGACTGCTTAACCAGTCTCTGCTGTCCTCCAGTCAGGAAAGCATGGAACATGGTCAGTTTTTCCTGGCCTAACAAGCCTCTTGTGAGGCTCTTAGGCAACCAGTAGTAGGAAGCCAACGGCTAATCCCAGGCATTTTGGAAGATAATAGTTAATCAGCCTGGTCAAATTCCCTCCAGCTGGGTAAAACGTTAGGGAATCATCTTGAGCCTGATTAGTGCACCAGACAAGGTCAACTGGTGGTGGTCAGCAATTTGTCAGGTTATGAGAACTCTCATTGTGTGTGGGCAAGAAAAATAAAGCAGGCTGTTAAGATCAGATGGAGAGGTTTTGTATTACATATCAGACCTAGCCACATTAAAATCAAAGATTGATTTTTGAGGCTCTGCCACGTCCTGGAGTTTTCAGAAAGCTGCATATCAAACTTTGTCATAAGAAAAGACTTTTTCCTTAAAACTGTGTGAAATGGGTGTTCTGGGCTGTTTTTCTCCTGGCAGATAATATAGAAAACCCAGCCAGCATGAGAATGAACAGCTGAAAATAAGTTGTCCTCAGCAAATTCAATTACTTCAGCCATTTTTTTAACCATTTAGATGTGGTTTATGTCAGAATCAATATGAATAGGAGGGTGAACTTCCTTCCACCCCAGTCAAGTGACAAAGGCAAACTTCTCGAGCATTCTATCAGCTCCAGACACCTACACTCTTGCCACACAGCCATGCTGACACCACCTACTTTTCTATCATATATCATGGCTTCTTTAAAGACCTACACTCTACTGTTTCCTGAAGAGTGGAAGTTGCTGAAGTCATTTGCACCTCAGTAGGATTATATTTTCTGTATAAAAATTCTTGTTAATCCTTTAAATTAGTTAAGTTTAAATTATCCTGAATAAATTAATTATTGCAGGTTGCTTACATATTGCATATTTTTTAGAACATAAAAGGAAAAAATAAAGTGGGTAGCTAAAATTTCTATCATTTACAGAGCAACTGCAGAGAAATACAAAAATTCTTTGAATCTGAATTTGGGCCCTACATTGTCAATGTCACAGCAACAGCTGAGGTGTGAAGGAGGCATCTTTGTCAGGACAATGAATCATGTGTGCAAAGAACCTGGAGAGCCTCAACATATCTACATTTAAATTCTAAGAACTTCCAGATGGATGCCTTGGAGAACCAAGGATTTATTGTGAGAGGAGAAACATCAAATGAAGATCTGAAAATAATGGTAGAGACATTGTCTGCGGATGTTGTCAGGGTCATGAAGGAACTGACTGTGAAGTTAAAGTTGCTGAGGACCATTCAGGGAGCTCTGCAGACTCTGTCTTCCCCAGATTTGCAGTGATCTTCTCTAAGTACTGCTTAGTCAAAGGGCTGGCTTCAGTCAGGCAAGAGGCAAGATTGAGTGGATCCAAGGAAAAATTTCACATGCTCTGCAGCTGGGGGCTCAACATATCATGGTCCCAGACAAAATCCAAACCCTGCAGCTGTGCCCTGAGGTTTAATGCCCATAAGGAACAGAGAGAGATGGAACACCTTGAAGGCTGAGTCAAAAATGCACAGATCTCAGGAACACATCTGGCCCTCAGTCCCCTTTTCTGAGTTTAGGCTGCTTAGCAGTCTAGAAGCCTGGTTTCTGCTCAGCTGTCAGGCACAACCACGACAGCAGAAGACTGCTACTTCTGATTAAAAGAGCACGAGGTCACTTTTTTCCTTTGTAAAGAAAGGACGAGTCTACTCATATCATACTTGATGTCATACTGGATAGACCTTTCTCCCAGAAAATGAAAGATGAAGGGAGATTCCTAGTTTCTTTTCCATTTGAGTGAATTCAAGCTCATGTTTTCCGCTTCCATGGTCTGTGTGATAAAGGTGTTTATGCTTTGAGCCTTCCACAGGATACAGAGGAATGAAACAGTCAGGAGCTGAGGAAGAAAAAGTATTAGTATATTAGTATATTAACTGAGAGAGAATGTGTACATTATAGTCCAAAACATCTCTCTGTGTTTTTTTTTTAAAGCCATGACTATTTAAAATAAAATTAACAAGTACTGCTAGGAGCAGGAGTATTTACATATACATATATATGTGTGTGTATGTGTGTGTGTGTGTTTGTATTAGCATATGTGTAGCTGGATAAAAAAAAGACAAATAGCTATATGAAAAACAGGGATCAGCGGGACCTATTCTGAGTTCCCTGCTTTTTTTTCTATTTGATCCAGGCAAACATTTGCAACATAACATCCAACTCCCACCTCCTCCTATTATTCCTTTTTGTCTTAGAACCTTAAAGATCCAATCAGGTTTAGACCTTTGTGAATTTGCACCTCTTAGCAGCTTTTCCTTCTTTAAACTTATGTTATTATCCTCATATATCCTCAGCGAGTTATTGCCATAATAACTATTTTAGAAAAGCAATTGCGCATTGAACAAACATTATGTTAATAGAGCTCTTGGAGGCAAGTGAGAAGAACTTTCATTATTTTTTAAACAGAATTCCATTGTAGAAAGGAATATTTTAGATTCTATTTAAATTAGAAGAGACTGTGACTAAACCACAGCCAACAATAAGAAATCAATGAACTTTCCAATGATCCCTCTTCAAAAGAAAAAAATAGAAACTAAATTCAGGCTATTTATTTTTAAAAAATAAATGAAGGAGATCTACCAAAATTTTTCTGAAGCATATTTTTACAGTGAAGAAAACTAGAGAGTTTGGAGTTTTTTGGTTTTGTTTTTTAATGGAATGGCTTTCTCAGAAAAATGCAGTTTTTTAAAAATCAGAGTGCTGATTGTGGTGGATTTTTCAAGGGGAGGGTGTAAAAATGATTCATTGGACATTTTGCTTGTGCTGTAGGACTGAAGTACATGTTAGCAGGAAACAAAATGTTTCAATGTTTTCTGAGTGGCATTGAATTAGATGTCAGTTTTGACTCTTCTTGCTGTCTTCATTAAGGTCACATCTTACAGAAAGATAGTCACACTCATAGTAACAAAACAGTAGGGTAGTGAAACAATACTTTATAAATCAAAATTCAAACTCTTGTGTGAATAAGTTCAATCTGCAACTGTCTGTAATACATTAGTGCATCCTGTATACATTAGTGCATCCTGTATAAATGTCTATCCCAGTATCCAGGTATGCAGGCACAGGTTTCTCCCACTGAATATATCCACTGAAGTGGGACAACTAAACTAGAAGTACCTTTTTGGGGGGAGGGAACCTCCTGAGGGCCACCTCAGGTGCAGTGTGTTTTAGCTGGTTTCTGTCTCAACAGTCTTGGCAGGCAGATGATTTTGAGAGGGTCGGCTAGCTGGGATCTGCAGTGTGGGAGATGAGCAGGGTGGCCCAATGAAGAGATGCTTCCCAAACCCCACAGACAGGGTCTGTTCTCATGGGAAAAGCTGACCCAGCTGCTCCTTCTGACTCCTCTGCTAACATCCCTCTCTTTCTGAGGCTGGACACAGGCTATGGGAGATGTAGGACACATTTGTATCAGCTGCACTTCTGAGACCAAATCCTCTCTCTTCTGTTCTCCTGTGAGGAGCATTTCTGATTTCTAACTTAATAGAACTTTTTGGACTTCTGTTTTCTTCTCTTTGTGTTTCCTGTTGGCTACATTTTGCTACCTTCAACTGATGTGCTGGCACTTGTGTAGCACTGGGTCAGGCCGGCTAGGCCGAGGAGCCCAAAGGAGAGCCAAATAAAAAACCACTCAGAGACAGCAAATGGAGAGGGCGAAAAGAGAGAGAGGGCAGAACCCTCTGCCTTTATTTATATGTTTTTACAAATTACTGTGGATTGGAGGTAGAAATCACCACCTCTTAATTCCACTGGTCAAGGCATCAATCTATCATATTTCTCCACCCAGTATACTGGAATGATAAACACACAGACAATTTAGGAAAATATAGATAGTTGTTAAGAAACCATGGCCATGTTTACAGAAGAAGTGAGAGAAAGTATTTACAGCAAGGAAAAACACTGAGAAACTGCAAAACTCAGGGCAACACACTTGCACATTTTTTTCCTGGGATCTAACCATCATAGAGCATCCTGTGAAGAATCAGATGCCTTAAACATCACATCATAAATTCCTTTCAGTGCCTATATCCTTAAGGTTTAGATATACCAAACATTACCATTACAGTGACTAAATTATTTTACAATATGAGTTAGACACCTAAACAGGCCTGAAATTCTGCACCAGAGTTCTCAGCAGCTGCGTGGTTAGAACTGTTGCAATGTGGGATGTGGAACTGTGCAATGTGTCGTAGTGAAATTGACAGTGGAAAAAAATTATTCTAGCTGTACACTTTTTTTCCTGCAGTGGACTCAAGTTTGATTTGTGTTATTATACCTACTGAGTGGTAGTGATAAATTACAACATTAAGTTATCCCTGTACATCCACGAGAATGGATGCTTTTAAATATAATAAACATACTTTCTCCTATTATAGTAAAAATTGTGATTCTCCCTTTCGCGTTTTATAAGACTAAACATTTCTTAGCAATATCAAGTGGAAATGCTACATGAAACTAAAAATCAGGGGCAGATGATATGCACAGGGCTCTCTTAATGCTTTTGATGGTCTGACCCAAAGCCATATGAAGTCAAGATGCCCTGGTTTCAGTAGGCCCAATATCAAGCTGGGGTGCCTCCCAAGGAGTTACACCACAAGGGTCTTGAGATCTTGATAGGTGTCTCTTCCATGTTAGAACATTCCTAACAAAATCAGAAGGCATGTATTGCAAGCAAAAACTTGTTTTAAAGATGTATAGACACCTAAACACAGAAATATCTAAAAGTGCTTGTTATTCAAGTTGGTAAAGATTTTAATAAGCTACTAAGCATGTATATAACAAATAAATATCCTATGTGATTTGGTTTTTAACAATATTTTTTGGTATAAGGTCTGAGAATAACCTTAAATGTTCTTTTGCCTAACCAAAAAATTAACAAACACATACAAATCTGCTAGTATCTCACTAAGAATTGAAACCATGTACAGTTTTTAGCACATCTAGTCTTTTAGCAGAGGCAACCAAAGTTATTGAAATGGTTTTGTAGCTGGGAATGAGAACAAGACAGAAGAAATGCTGCTCTGACATAATTACCTGCTGATCACCCTCCCAGGCTTTTCTATGAGTCACTTCAAAATGGGAAATCTGATACTAATTCTGAACATCCATTTTTAGTAATTCTCTGGCATTGTGTACCACATGTCCCATATCTTTTGTTGACAAAGATATCTTCTTGTTCCTCTTCTATTTCCTCATCCCGGAAAAGGACAGATGTTTGAAGCCGGCACCTGGTTGCTGTTATACCATGAAGTGGCTGTAAAACTCATGGCCTTGTTTCTTCATCTAGCTCCAATCAGGCAAACCCCACCTGTATTTTCAGCCAGTTAGGAGGTACAGATCCACGTGACAGCAAGGCTTGGTTAGTGTTTCAAATTAAATTAGTGATTCTGGTTCAGCATAGGCAGCCCCTGTCCCAATCATCCTACCTTATTCAGGATTAAATTATTTTTCTCCCACTAGACTCGAGGCAGCTGAAGGGTAATGCTGCACCTTCTTGCCTATTTCTGCTGCTTGATATTACAGTCAGGATTTTTCTTTATCACTCGACCAGTTCCAGATGTCTGGATGTCGATCTTAATCGCAGGCTGGGACTTTGCTGCAAATCAGTTTGACAGTCAAGCACAAAGCAGATTTGCCTTGGCATAATTCAGGTGCTTAACTCTCTGAAATGATGCTTAAACTCAACAATAACACTATCAAATACAGCACTTTAAACACCGTACAGATTGCATCGCACATTCATTTTTAATTGTGTTCTTCATTGGAATTGATGGAAATAGGGCTCCCAAGTACACTTAATGAGTCAGATTAATAGTTAGAAGTTTGTTTCTATTATTCCCATTTTTATGTAGAGGGGATTAAAAAATAACTACCTGAGTCCTCATACCCTAAACTATGACAGATTATTTTATGCTTATATTGAATAATTTAAACACTAGGGTTATTGTATTGAGAATAGTGGAATAAATTATGGATCTCTTGTATCTTTTTACACACACTTCCACCTTGTGTTCCACTGGTGGAAGACTGTGGAATGTCACTTTCTGAAAATTACAGAATTACACCTAAATCTTAATATATTTTGAACCCTAACCTGCTGAATTAGTACCTGAACTTTCTACTGGGCTCAAAATTTAATGCAGGATTTTCTAACTTAGCCAATGAGGCTGCTTACTCAGATCACTTTTCACAGTCTCCCTACAGAACTACAAACCCCCTACAGAAAAACAAAGCCTCAGCTAAATGTAACTTTCTTGGTATTTAGAAGTGTGGAAAATATGGCTCTTTTTTTAACCCTCACTGGGTGGGGCTGGTGAAGACTTGAGCATTGATTCCCTGAAGATTTGTTTAGAGCTGGAGCAGCTCTGCAGTTTCCTGCTGCACAAGAATATGCAAAGTAAAGACCAGCCTTTTTCCAAATCTTCAGGCACAGATCATTGGAATGGCCTCAGTACTGAATGTGGAGGCTGTCCTTGCTTTTTGCTGTATCTGTCAGAGCCACGTCTGTTAAACAAACAGGACAATGGAGAGCTTCTCCCAGAGAGTGGGAGGAGGGATGGCAGCTGAGCATTTAGGGAAAAAGTCCTTAGTTTAAAAGATTGCATTTCTGAAATAAAGACTAATACATGACTCTGCTACCAAGGAAATAACTCTTTATTAGAACACAGCACAGACTTTAATATCATTCATGTAAGGCAACATAAGCACAAAAGGTTTACAAGTAACTCCTGACAGGGAAGAAGAAGGTGTTCCTATAGGTGGTAAAATAATTTTCTCCACTTCCTGAGTATGGTGCTTTATTTTAATAATACACATTTTTTTATATTTCTTTATATCCTGCATAGCGATTTATAGGATATTAAATATAAAAAGGTATCTGATTCTATTAAAGTCAGAAACTGTTTTGGTTATATTTTAAATAAATAGAGGATTAAAGAAAAGATATAATTTACCATCTGGTTTTGCCTTTATCTAAATTATTATTAGAGTTTCTGGCCTGTAAAATGAAATATCACAACTCAATATCACACATATCATTGTCTTACCTTGATATAAATAGACCTCAGTAGCAGTGTTGCGCTTGCCCAACAATGTGAAGCAGACAGAGAAGACAGTATGGCCTAACTTATGTCCAGAGATAAGATGCATGCACTGAAGAGCAGCAGCCCCAAACCTGTTCTGTTTTGTCTGGCAGCTGAAGGAAACATAGGAAGAATTGCAGTCAGAATTACCAAGTTTACAGAAGTTTTCTAATATATGTGGGTGTTAGAGACAGACTTGCTATTAGATGTCCCAGAAGATATAAACCAAGTTCAGGCAATGTTTGTTTATCTTCTAAGACAAAGTCTTTGTCTGTTACAGGAGAAAAGGCAGATTCTGGAGCTTTCCCCATCTTCCCTTGCCACTCGAATTCTCCCAAGGCTGTTCAGCTCCTGGGCCTTTAGTTTCATTAGAACATTTGTCTGGAACAGTAGTGAGTTGAATGTTTTGAGAAGCAGAACTGAAAAGAGAAAGGAAACAAAATGCAACAACTGTGCTATGCACACAGGCAATATCCACACCTGCTGGGGAGCTTGACTTCACAAGGGAGGCAGTCCACTCCCACCAAGAGTTAGCAAAATCCTTCCAGTCACTTTGACAGGAGTGAGTGTCAAACTTCCATCCAAGAGACAGAAGAACTCTTAAAACCTAGTTTTGATTCATTATGCTAATGAACACACATCTGTAAAAACATAAAATTTGATTCCACATTTTGACTCTTATTCCTAAAAACTATATTTATCAGATCCATGTTTTTTTGGGTTTTGTTTTTTTTTTTAAACCTCAGAATTTTCAGTTTAGCACTTGTATTAATCATATCTGGTCCATGAGGCATACTTAATGTCAAAGAACATTACAGCAAATGTGCTATCTTTCTGAATTTTAGCCAGCTGTTTGATGGATAACATTAGCAGTTTAAAGCTCCTACTGTATTTTTAACCATTTGGAAAATGAATCAGAGACTTCAGTGTGATTTCTCTGATTTACACCAGCTGTGAGTTTGACCCTGGGTCTTTCAGAATTGGCTAATTGCCTATCAATTAGTAAACCTTTCAGCTGGTATGTGAAAAATAGCTTTGAACTACCAGTTCAGTCCTTGGCTTTTCTGGTGAAAATTTTGCAAAGAAAATTGTCTCAATCTCTTTAGTGGCTGCCCATGCAGCAATTACAGGTTCTCCTCAAAGTAGCTGCTATGACATCTTGTGCTTTTAAGACAGTAGAGGAAGGAGAGGAGATACATGAATGGGGGAGAAAGGGGAATGCAGCCATATGGGACTTGTGTGCTGGAATCATTTGTCTTGTCAGATGCGTAGGAAAAGGCAAAGGATAGACTATCCACATGGATCCAAAGGAAGAGTCTGTGTGACTGTCAAAATGATATTCCACACAAATCATCCAGGGAACTGCTGTGAGTCAAAAGAGGATTTACTTAGCATAACTGTGTGCCTAAAGTTAGCACCAGCTCTCTAATGCTAACTAGATTCCTAAATAGGCACTGGGAGAAGGGCAGTGCCAGTAAAAGATGATCCATGTGGGATGCCAAGGTGTTGAAGCTCAGTGTGTGGACCAAGTATATAACAAACAGCAAAAGTCAAATGTCCAACCTGAACAAGGGCTCAGCACAGGTCTGGCTGACATCTGTTCCCACTGGAGGTCTGCAGAGTCACCTGAATGTGGACTCCTATCAGAGGTGCTGACTACCATCTTTTGGGGAACAGCTTCAACACTTTTATAGCTATTGCCATCATTTACAGCTGTAGCACTGGCCCAGGGGCTGGGCCTGATCTCAGCAGCAAGCTGTAAAATTCAGCTTTCTTCTTGCTTCTGCTGTCTGTGTTCCTAACATTTTATCTTGCCAACTTCATATATTAGTCTAGGGCTGCAAGGCATTTTGAGTAAAGCAGAACATTCAAGGCCAAACAGGAGACCTAAAATAGTCTTAGGCCTGGTTTTCTTTTTCCCAGTGTCTGCATATCTGAGGCTGCTGATTGAGATGCTTTCATCACACCCCTTGATTTTGTATCCCAGTAATATAATTTATTTCATCTGTTCTTACTATTTATTTTTTTAGTCATATGGAGGATAGATAGAAAAGGCTGTTTGAAAGATGTCACACTGGCATCCCCCCATCTTGGATTCCTACCTCTCATCAGCTTGGCTTGCGCAGCAGGTCTGCCGTTCTTGGCTGAGTCTGGAGCAGCAGGCACACAAATGGCCCAGGTAGAATCATCTATTTTTAAACTGATTTCTGCATCAGCAGGAATTAGAAGCTGTTCTATAAATCCAAAAAGAGCTTTAAATCTCTCTCATATCCACTCCCACACCAATCTCACATCCTATTTCCCTGAAGTTAAGCTTTACTCAGAGAAATCTGCTTCAGGTGGATCAATTTCCTAGAATGCATTCATTAGTTACTGCTGGCATAGCACAGTGAAGGTGGAGTGTTACACAAACAAGTAATAACGTTACTAATATGTGCTATTATTAAGGCTATTAAAATACCAACTGGCATTGCAAAAAAAATCGGTGTCATTAAACATATATTAGGGCTTTATAATGAACAATCAGCATGACTGGTCCTGCACAGTCTTGGCAAGCAGAGCTGGAGAGCAACAATTTCACTTGGCAGCTTCACAGTGCCAGGCCTGTGCTCTGTGGTGGGAGGCGAGGGCAGAGCAGTAAGGGCAGTGGGAATGTGGCTGTGGAGCCAGGCTGGGGTGCAGCACTGCTAGCAGGGTGTGCTCAGCGCCGTCTGCACCCCACGCTGCCAGTGAGCTCCCGGGCAGGGAAGGCACAGCCGTTCATGCACCCAAACTGTGTCCAGGCAGTGTGTGTGAACAGTGCAAAGCTTTGGAGGAACAGGGATGGAGAGTGTGAGCTGTGACCTCTGGGGGTGTGACACGTCGGCTCTGCAGAATCCCTGGAAAGTGAGCTGCTGGGATACTTGCTGGTTGCCATCAGAAAGCTCCTGGTCTGGTGTATTGGCAACTAGCTTTGCTAACTACTACACACTTACTACTGCTTTTCAATACCTGGAGGATTTCCCCTGGTGCTGTCTGGCAAAATATAGAGTACAGAAGAAATAATAATTTTAATTTATGAAGGAACGCATGTGGCTGGGATTAGCTTCTATATGGATTTCTCCAAGCATGCCCATTTTTTTTCTGACTGAAAATTTAGTCTGGCATTTCTTTTCATGTTCATGGCTACAGATGAGATCAGATAAGTGACACCTGAGCATTGAATCTGACCTTTTGAAAAAATGGCATGTCTATTCTGAGTATGCAGCAGATCCAGTGTATCTCAGACACAATAGATATTCTCTTCAGATCAGCTGTGAAACTCCTGCCCCAGATGCTGACACTTGCCAAAGGTACTGGACCACTGATCAAGGCACACTATGTTTGACCTATGAGGTGTGAAGAAATTACTGAAAACTCATAAAGCCAAATGTCAAAAAGAGCTTAATGTCCATTGTTTTTAACCGTTGGTGGCTTTTAAGTCACTCACATAATGTTTCCAATAAATACCTGCTCTTTTATAGCATGTCCAGCCCATGAATTTTGAAATGCTTTACAAAGCCATAAACAGCCTTTTTCCAGATGTTCAAACTGTAGTCCAAAGTGGCAGTTTTGCAGGTGGCTGATGGCTGAGCCATGAAAGGAGCGAGAACCCTTGAACCCCAGATGAACAGGCTATCCCCAAAGCCCAAGGATGAACAAGCTCTTGCCTTACCACAGACTACTGCAACTGTACATTCTGCAAAAGCAGACACCCACAAGAAAAGCACAGAGAGGGTCCAAATGACAAGTGGTCCTTTCTTCACCTCAGAAATCTGTTATGGTGTCCCTGGGGTCTTTTTCATGCTTTGTTTCAGTGCCTGAGCACTGGCAGAGTTCTTGTAAGTGCAGTTTTGGCACTGTTGCAGTCCTGATCCTATCTGTTCTTGGCAAAAGCAGCTAAATGAGAGGAATGGTACCAGAAATGACATATGATCCATCTCTATTGTGCACTTTCATTCATTCATTAAAAATAAAGAAATCACAGACTTACATAAAAAGAATTAAAACCATGAATTGCAATTAGTAGGGGCTTTCCGTTTGTCAAGTAGGCTGTAATCAGATAAACTTATCTGTTTTAACTGGTTTACTAAACTACATCATATCCTTTCTTGAATGCTTTCTAGCTGTTAAAAGTAGATTTGATTCACCCTGCCTCCCTGTACTCCTACAATGACTTAAAGCAACTTGACCAAAGGCCTTTACTTTTAAATAAAAATGCCAGACAAGGGTTTTAAAATCCAAACTCACACCTAGTTTAGCTAGTTCACAGCACCATTCCCAGCTCTCCCATCAGCCTGCTTCCAGTTCCTGCTGCTGAATAGGAAAGTCCTAAATTACTAACTCTTGAGTCTGCTGATGCAAGCCTCAAAAGATTGCCCTCAGGCTCAAGATCTAGAAAGTAGGGAGGAACTCAACCAAAAAGTGTCTCTAAAATTTCTGTGATCAGCTCTGGTGACCTGTGCCACTGTCACAGGCTGTTCCTGGATGAGCATGGCTCCAGTGCTGCCCATGCTGCGTGGTGGGTACAAAGCCTCCCCAGGCACACACCTTGGGAGAAGAGATCTGAACCTCCCGTGTGCTGCCTGCTTAGCGGCTGTTTAGTTCACAGGGTTAATACCTGAGCTATAGACATACCAGCACTATGAGTACTGTCTTGGCTACTTGTTAAAAACATTATTGCATATACAGAATTCAACATAATGCAACTACAGTGCATGAAAAGGTATTTCTTTATGTTGTCACCAAACCTATGAAATAAAAATTTGCTTTAGTTGTAGCAGACTACCCTTATTTACATGGTTTGCCTATTTATCAAATAGAATGAAGCACCTGAATTTTACATTAAAAGATTTAATTTTTTTTAATGTCTTGTCATTTTTAGGGGTAGGTTACTTACCCACAATTTTATTCTGTTTTCTGAGGAACTCAGTTTCTCTGACCAGATCAATCAAATTCTTTCAGTCAGTCTTCAAGGCAAGTGTTAATGGAGAAAGATGTAAAATTTATTTTTTTAGAAATTTTTCTCCTTTCAAATAAAATTTGCTGTTTCCTCAAGAGGCTCACTGAAGAAAGATTGCTTATTATAATATTAATTGGAAACAGACAGAAAAGTGTTATGAACAGAGTCTCATATCTACTGAAATCTGCCTAAAGGAATGTGATTACCTAGTTTCTCAAATAGACTTTGTAGCACTGATCAACTCATTGCATTGAAAAACATGACAAGATATCCTTTCTAATCTTCTCATTGCTCAGTGGAAGATTTGATGGTGTCAAAATGAACAAATATGACTTATCCATATTATCTCATATTTCCTGAGACTGGACCACTTCCAAAATAAGGTGAACTTGTCTGCTGATTGAAATATAAGAGTGACATCGCCTTTTCCCATTCCAAACTTCTTTATTGAGTATATATTTTTACTGAGTGAAGTCCAAATCTTTTTCCAGGATGACTCGAAAAACCCACAGATGTTTTGTGGCTCAGTTTGCCTTGGTAACTCTGTGTCCCATGCTGGCTTCCAAGGCTCTGGTTTCTGAGCAGTTCCGCGTCCCTTCCCGTGCCATAATGCTCCAGACAGGATCCCACGCAGCAGCACAGCAACAGGGTCAACAAACCAAACTCCCCCGTGTGATTAGCAGGGCCACACAGGGAGGGAGAATCAGACCCGCAGCCTGTGTGCCCTGGCAGGGGTGGGCACCCCCATGCTTTGCTCCTGCTCATGAGGAGCGGGATTTGTGCAGTGCCTTGGCAGCTCTGCCCTTCAGACTTCCCGATCTGCAGCAGTGCAGTGCCATAGGAGCAGAGGTTCTGTAGCTGTGCTGGGGCTGCCCGAGCACCCCCAGAGCCCCTGTTGTGCAGCACTGCTTGTCCATTGCCAGTGCGTTGTGTCCAACCCGACTGAGGAGGCCTGGTGAAGGGAGTCAGTCAGGAGTACAAACACACTCCCTTCAAGCCTCCGCCTGCCCATCACATTTCAGGCTTGTGCCGTTTCAGGAGCCTGCCTGAATTCAACTTCCAATGGCTGTTTTTCATTCTCTTCATATCTATGATCAGGGACTTCGGCTTTTACAAAGCACCAAATGCTTCCGTCTGCATTCTAAGGGCCCTCAGCCCTCCTGATCTCAAATGCTGGGAGGAGGTAGGGATTGCTTTGTTTACTGTGCCAAAGAGTACATGCTGTAACAAGTGAATCTGGGCATAAGTGGTGTGCCACAAACTTCACTCTGTGCCACTTAGGGAAGGACTGGAAGAACTGAAAGTCTGCCAGCCAGTATAAAGGTAAGTTAGCCTGGGAACAGACAGTTCTGGTAGCTCTCTCCTGAAAAGCCTTGTAACCAGCAGATCTCATCAGAATCAGGTAAAAAGAACCTCTGTATGAATTTACTTATTTTGGTTTAAGCCTGCTACTGTTTGAGCTGGGTCATTCCTAAGTGAAGGGTGGGATTCAGGTATATCTCACCTGCCCTTCAGCTACTGTCCCAGCTGGATATGGGACTCCTATGCACTCTGTGTCATACCTGCCAACCCTATGGAGATACCTGGGACAGGACACAGGACTTATACTGCATATGGACAAGTAAATCATCACCAAGTGTTTTTAAAACTGCTTTCACTGGGGTTTTGTGTGCATAAATTTGTGTTTATAAAAGAAATATCTCTGTCCTAATATATGGGAACACTCACAAAGATGGTTGGTTTTGCTGTGCATGCTAATAAATGTAGAATGGTAGCAACCACAATGAACAAAGATTCTTACACCTAGCCTGTAGATGTTACCAAACCCCTAAAATCTTCTGCTCAGGTACTTCCTAGTACTCTAGTCTGCTACATTCCTTCAACACGGCAGGTTTTCCTAGCAATGTCTCATCACCACTTGACCCCTCTTGCCATCTGGCTACATGGAGACCTATTTCACATTTATTATTTGGTGCCATTCTCTGGAATTCTCAACTATGTTACCAGCAGGGAGTGATTTGCTAAGTGTCCTTAGAACATGTCTTCTGGATATCTGAGGGACAGCCAGATGATGCTGATAAACCCCAACTCTATCTTGTTTTATTCAGCAGCCTACTACTGTAGTTTCAGGTTTGAAAACCAATAAAGGGTCTAATAAATTTGGGAAGGTAATTAGTCTGAATTCAGGACTCTGACTGGAATAATATGCTGAATAGGTAAGAATGACTTGAATTTTTCTATACCTTTGATTTCCCTGAGGCAGCCAGATTGTTACACAGCAGAATTTTTACTGAATGTTGCTCTCCTGTGCTGCAACCTGAGGCCCTGAAGCCTGGTTGTTGTGGGTGATAAGGTTGCTAGGCTGGTACATGTATATTTGTTCAGCTGACAGCTCAGGTCCAAGGCACCCACACAGAGACAGGGCTGGAGGTCTCTGTAACATCTCTGGGGCAGGGACCAACAGCCCCAGGCTGAACCAGACTGGGGCTCCTGGCACACGGGCTGGGGGGAGGGACAGAAAGGCCATCAGTGCCCTCAGGGCCACTGTAGAGAAGTATTTGATCCTCTTTTGTCAGTCACCAGGAACACATCGAAGATGTGACCTCCAGGCATGAGAGGAACTACATCCATGAGAAACTTTGGACCCTGTGACACAGGTACCTCTCCTACCACCTTGGTGCAGCAGGAAGAAGGCTCAAGTTCCCTAAACCATCAGCAGGGTGCCCTATCTGGGTGTTTATTCTAAGTAAGGCCGGGCAAAAGAGTTTTCTGAAGCGTACAAGTAGAACATTTAAAACCAGATCCCTCCTTGTCAGGTGAGAACTCTGCAAGCTGTGGGTGAAGTCCTGAGTCAAGACCTGTCAGAACTGCCCTGCCTTCTGTCCTTGTTATACTTTGTGACATTATGAAGCTCTGTGATTGTTTTTTACCTTCAAAAACTTTCTTAATTCATGGTCTTCACGGATTCTGATGTGGAAATACCAGCACTAATTACTCCTAATACAATTTTTTTCCTGACTGGAATTTACATATTTTTAAAAGAATTGTCTGTCTCATTTAACCTTAGAATTGAATAGAGACAGGGCAGTAATGAAGAGAACTAGAAATACAAGGAAAACTAAGACAGACACGAGGGAACATCCTTTAGTAACAAGCTAAGAGTAACAAAAGAATAGCTTCACCACACATATACTCTGCTGACAAGTTTGAAAACCCCTCTAAATCACTTAACATCTTAAGTGCACAGTTCCCTCATTTTTAGCACAAAGCTTCCAATATCCTAATGAGCCAGAAAAAAAAATCAAGAGCTTTACATACAGAAATAGCAAGTAACTTAAAATACACATTGCTTCCTTTGGAAGACAAAATAGCTGAACTCTGTGAGTGGTATCTACTAAAAGCTGTTCTTTGAGGATACTGAGTATAATTTCATTAATATATTACACAATCTGTCAAATTTATTTACTTGTACACAGAGAGACCTGTTATAAACATTACAACACTGGTCACTGCTCTTAACGGTGTTAGTGTTGACAAGAAGACTGTGCATTTGAGTTTCAGTATGTACATTAATTCCCATCAGTATGGCACTGCAAACACTAAAATATCTTTTAACAGACATAAACTGGGGCTACAATATCAAAAATAACTCTGAGATTTGACAAATACTCAAGACGTCTTCATACTAGGTTAATGACAGTGGTATTGGTAGTGAGATTTCAAAAGTCACCTTCTCTTAGAGAGACCCACTTAGTGAAGAAAAGCAATGCTTCTCTAAGGTGGACAGACTCCATCAGTACAAAATGGTAGAGCTTGTTAATCTTTGCCAGCTCATTGGGTTTGCACATGGTAGTGGCCATAAAGGAAGACCTGTCACTTGGAATGATTTCTATCAGGGTACTCTAATTGGCTTTTAGGCAGATGAGCAATATATTAAACAGAATAATTTTTGGACCGTTATTCTACTACCCATTTTTAATTAAAGACAACACCTTACAGTACAGGCCTACTGTATGCCTGTTTATCTCCACACTGAGTGGTCATACATTATGATAAATTTGGTTTTACCATTAGTTCACTTACTAAGCAGCATAAAACAGCCCATAAGACAAATCAACAAAGGAAGATTTTAGAAGTGAGAATGCAAAGGGTTTTTATTGAAGTTTCACCTGTCAAAATATACCTCTTCCTTTTCCTTCTCTTAAAGAGCAGCAAAAAGCCAAAAGTGCAACAGATAGGACAGAAGTTAAGGCAAATTTTGTTGCTTTTTCCCTGGATTGATGTCCTACAGGACAGGGCTCCAAGCACAGCAGGACCCCAGCTTAGGGCACTCACCAGCTGTACAGGAGCAACGCAGAGGAGGAGATGATCCTGCTTCTCCTGAAGGAGAGGTGTCAGTGCTCTGGGCCAGGGTTGACCTTTAGAGCCAGGGTAACACCAGAGTTCTTGAAAGAAACCTGCAGGCCAAAGGCAAGGCTTGGGGAACAAAAAAATTAAATTGGAGCAACTGTCAGAGATCTTTATTTTCAACTACATTTTCCAGCATTTATGTCCTCTTATTTCCAAGGGATACAGATAATGCAATCCAGATGCTTCTCTGGCTATCACTTTAAAGACTCCTTTTTTTTCAGTCAGGAAATTAAAAAATCCTTTTATAGCTGTTTCATTTCAACAAATGATTTTGCCTTCAGCTTTTTAACTACTAACTAAATACAAAATGAAAATGAAAAGTCATTTCAATTAACAAACAAACTTTTCTCCCCAGAACATTTTGATATAGTTGCAACTTTCTCTCCCCTTTACACTGAGGTCTTCTGTTAGAGAAAAAAGAAACAATTTCATTTCTATCAGAAATATGTTTAATTGAAAGTAGTGCCCCCTTTTAATGCAAAACAGCTTTTCTAGCAGCTTTACCTCCTGTGCTTTAAATACTAAAGTCAAAATACTCTTTAAAACATTTGCTTCTGCACCGCTGCAGAAGGTGTTTAACATTTTAAAGCCTGAGATATTTAGAATGTAAATGAACAGGTGATAGGGACATATTTTTTCCAACATTACACTGCAGGCTCTATGTTCTGTGTTCAAGAATGTATTTTACAAACCAGCTCCAACTGATTTAAATAGAATTCAGGCTTTGAAAAGCTTTAAAGACTTAAGTAGCTCTGTGGGCCTAAATCTTACTCCCTCTGGTCTATTGTATAGTGATAATGGTAATTCAGGGATTACAGTACTGAAAATAGGAACAAGAAACACCACTCAAATTTGAGTAAAAACTGAGGCTAGAGAAGAAGGTCTTGGAACAGTCACCTGCACCTTTCAGCAGTCCTTGCTCGAAGCCTAAAGAAAACTAAGTTTGAACTCTTAGGGAAAAAACCAGGGTTTTCTTTCAGCCTGTCGCAGTCCATGCTTCTCACAATAGTTTTTTAAAATTGGAAATACAAATGGTACAAAAATGCCACATATATCCTACTCTGATGGTCTTACCAAATTAAGAACAGAGAAATTACTGGAAATTGCATTCGAAAATCTCACCTAGGAAATTTGCATGGTTCAGGAAACTTAGATGAGTTTCAGTTACAGCTGGACAGCTTTTTGCAAGCTGAACAAAGCTGCTGAATATTCAGGTCTCGGAATTTCCTCTTATTGATGAAAACATTAGTTTTAATGTTTATACTTCTGCATATAAAATCAGATTTTTATATTTTAACCAGCAGTTTAGGCAAGACAGAAAGTTTAGCATGTAAAAAGCTCACAAAACCAAACACTGAATTCACTGGCTTTGGGCAGAATTGAAAGTTCTTCCCTTTGGGGCTTGAATGTTGCCAGTTTTCCACACTGCAAAGAGTAAATACCTCAAAAAACTTCTCTAAGGATCACAAGCAAGCTGTTCCTTTCTACGTCATATAAACTGCAAAAATCAACAGCTTATTGCTTTCCCCATTACTATTGTATTTTCTATTGCTTCAGCAAAACTATTCTTCCCCCTCTATTTTCTACTTTCTTTCTGCAAGGATTCTCTATATGCTCGATAGAAAGCCAAGTTCAGTGACAGACATTCACCCATTGGCAAACAAAGCTACTCTGAAATTCTGCTTGGCTGAAATAAATCCCTGTGAGGTGAACGAGATAATAAGGTTTTCGTCCTTGTAGTGAACCCTTGTGTGAGGCTGCTTGCTGCACACTGTCCTGCAGAATTAAGCTAGTCAAGAATACCAACAGCAGCCACAATAGCTAATGGGCTTGTAAGATGATTTGCATAATGAAAAATCTGTATTAATATTAACTAATTACCTTGGGAAAATGGCTTTTGAAAGAAAATATATTCTTCTCTTTGAAAAATAGTAAAATATGTGGAAAGTTCATATGATCGCTTTATTGCCAAAAAGGCTGAGTATCAGGCTAAGGATGGGGGAAAAATTACTCTCTTAGAAAATACGGTGATCTAAAGGAAAAATATAGGTCAAATTGGAAAATTTTACATAGGAGCCAATAGGATTGTGAATTCTTTGAGCAGAAATGTTTAAACTGTTATTTTCCATGCAGACACGTCAGAGACTGCGTTAACAGCTCTGCAGAGAATGCAGTTTACCCAGGCTCACAGGCTGGTACAGCCAGAATTCCAAAGAATGGGATAGCAGAGAATGAGCACCAGGGTCAGGACAATGGGATTCTTCCCTTGCACCAGGACACATGCCAGCCACTCCGTACCAGTATTTGGGGGACTTTATACACCAAGGCCCCATCACTCCCCTCCATAAATGTAAATCACACATTGGATTACTAACCCATGCCCCTGGATTAATAGCTGCTGTTATTCTTGCAATTGTCCACAAGAGACCAGAAAGGAGGGGTTCAAGCAGGTTTGGAGTGATTCCCTTCAAAATATCTTACTCTTTGGACTCTGGAAGGCAGGAAAACAGAGATTTTTGTCTTCAGCCATTTTGTAGGTGAACATGAGAAGAGGTGTGGGCTGACCCCCTCCGCCTGCCAGTTCCTCTGGAGGGAGGTGAAGGAGGGAAATTACAGGCTGATCACACTAGATACCCTGGCTACCTGGCCTGAGATTCTGGGCCTTTGAAAGGTGGCCCCCAAAAGAGAGAGTGAGGGGGTCCTTGCCTTCTGCCTACATTAGCTGCCTCTGAAATTGGTATTTATGGGTCCTAGGTTGCCTCCTCATTGTGGTAAAGGCACTTCAGGAAGCATCCTGTCTGCCCACCCAGGGCCAGCACAGGCTGTGAAAGATGCTTGAGTGTTTGTGGCTTTAGGCATTTTGCTGCCTGACACATCTCATCTTTTACTGACCTAAATTCACTTTCTTTGCAATCACTTCAGGTCATTCACAGAAGGCCGACTCCACCTTGAAGATGGAAATGTTGCAAATGCCAAATGACCTTGTGATTATTTAGATGCAAATTTTCATTGTATCAGTCATTTACATTATAGAAATCTAAACGATAAGGTCAGAATTAAGCAAAAGGTCAAAAGCCAACATTTTCTGCCTAAAACTAATGTACCACTGAAAAATGTTCAACTAAGCCGAGTTCAGGTAGAAAAATTTATATTTATCACACGTCCTTTCCTCAGATGTTGGACATGTAGCCTTCAAAACTACAATGAAGTTGTTACACACTGCCTTCCTGTGGCTCCTGGAAATATTTTCAATCCAAGTTTCAACATAAAAATCCACTATACCAGAGCAGTAGCTCCTGTGTTCCATTTAAAAAGTAATTCTCTCCCTCAGCTCATGGAAACATGGAAACATTCCACTAATGCCTTCACATTCTAAATCTTTAGATAACTCTAGAGGTTGGTACTACTCAGAGCACAATCAAAAAACAAAAGTGCTTTGATTTTGATGGCACAGGGTCAGATCCTAAGGCAATGAATTTATAAGCAATTTTTAAAAGCTGCTGATGAATGCAATAAATAAATAAGTAAATTTACTTTCCCCCCTTTCCCCGACAATATACATTTATTCTCTTTTCTTTGTTCCTTTGTATTAGCAACCTATAATATTTTAGAATTTGGTTACTTTTTTATCCTCCTGTCCTATTTCTAAATTGCTCCTTAGCATTCCTATGCACGGCCAAGTTCTCTTTTTTTCTCCCTCTTATCAAAAATTTTGTGTTATAAGAAGGTCCTGATTCTTTTCAACCTATGTGTCCATTCTGCAGTATTTTAGTTTTACCTTGTTTGAAAAAATTCAGAATTATTCACCAGTAAAAGCAAGAAAAGATCTGTGTCTGCTTGATTTTCCCTCAGAGACAAGAAGCACCAGTGAATAAGTAAATTGTATTCTTTGGGAACCAGAGTACATTTTCTGAGTTTGTGGCAGTTGTCAGGGAATTAGTTGCAGTAAATTGCTCAAGTTTCACAGGCCAGTGGGTGTGGGGTAAACTGAGTGGTAACAATCAGAGAAGGGAAGATTTTTCTCCCTCAAGGAAAGTGAAATGGTTGGAGAAGAATAATATACAGCATTTGTTGAGTGAGAGTTGTATCTAGGAGAAGAAATGCTGAAGGAGCATAACAAATATCAGTGGCTAACAAAATAGTAACTTCATCTAACTGCAAAAACCCCCCAAATAACTGAATTTGGTGTTGCAGTGGGACACCATGAGGCAGTGTCCCTGCACTTGCAATAGTGCATGTTGATCTGAATAGAACCCTACCTCAAAAATATGTTAAACAGTATGAGCAATTTAGGGGAAAAGAACATGAACAGAAATTAAAGAGACCACTATATACATACATACGTATGCAGACATAAAATGGTTGATTATACAATGATTATGATTCCTGGTAAAAGGACAAAATCATAGGCTATGGTAAAAATTGCTGTAGATACCAGAAAAAGGAGGATTTATCTTGTATGATGTCAAAGGTTATGAATGAAAACAATGGATTCAGCCTAGGAAAGGAGGGAAAGTCTGGTGAATATTAGAGTAAAATAGAAGTTGTAAGATTATTCTGTTCTGTGGGAAGTATTTGAAAAGAATATGTGAATTTGGGGACATACATACATTTTCAAAGAAGGGACCAAATGACCTATTAAAATTTATCTCACTTGGAAGATTCTGACAAATATATCCAGAGAATGAAATGTCATTAACTTCAATATCATTGATACTTTTCCATAAAAGAAGTTAATCTGGCACCTTTTTCCTGTATTAAAAAAAATAATTAATATGTACATTATCATTGCCTGAATTATTTTGGATGATTTCAATTGTTTATATAATGGGCATCTTTTGGAGCTACCTTGTTACAGGAAATGCTTTGCCTTAACTGTCTAACACTATATGCTCTTTGCAAAAGTTACCAATATAGATGTTTTAATTTTACTTTTTGTCCTCTTTTTTCCCTTTTAAGTAGGTGATTTTTAGAATTGATCGTTATCTAAATTTATTGAAAATTAGGCTAAACATCAAATATTCAATTATGCAGTATCTTGGAGAAAAAATAGATGAGCCACGAAACCAGACAGTTGCTGCCCCAGTGCATCCCCAGCACATCTTCAGACTGCACTGACTCTCAAATTGAGCAATTTTGTGTGATGGTGTGGTGGTATTCACATAGTCCTTTATCACATCCTGAGTAGTGCAATATAGTGCATAAAATGCTTTCATCTCCTAGAGAGAGAAATTACTTTTCATTTTCTGTGTGAATAACTGACTATTTAGGTCTTGAATTCATTTACATGCCTTATCTTTCCTCTGCTAATTAGAGGCGTGCTCTCGTTAGGTACCATCTGCAGGCAACTTAGAGAGACAGGCACTTCTGCAGGGGGATTCCTCCCCCCTCACCCACTGCTGAGGACTGGAGATGAACTCGAGAGGTTCCCGCAGAGATAATCTGTGACAACTGCATTCCTAACACAAGCATCCCAGCTAAATGCCTGAAATTATCTGGAAAGGGCTCTGTGGCACCCAATCCGTACTACTTCACCCATTTATGTCTGTGGATGCAGTTACGTGTCCATGATTTACTGAGTCGTTATTAGAGGGAGAAGGTATGTCCTGGCAAGGCTAAATGTACTAGATAGGTGTTGTACATAGATGGGATGGGTCATGCTTTAGGGATTTCTGTCTTTTTCTGTCAATGTCAGAGTGGCTGGAATAACCACCCCAGAGTAGGGACATAACTTTTAGATGGATGAGAGAAATCCCCTCCTAAATGATAAAGGAAAGTATCAGTTTGGCAGCTTAATCACCATCTTCAGCTTGCCCAGAAGGAAAAAATAGGCAGCAGGATGAAAACTTCACTGTAATGTTATGTGAGTGTCATTTGAAGTTATTAGGCTCCAATTTGCCTGAAGAGTGGGAAAATAGCTCAGTTTTCATTGCCATTAACTCAATTACCTCCAGCTGTACCACAGATTTTATGCCAGAGCACTGAACATTCACTATACAAATTTTATGTGATGAAACAGGTAGATTAGATACTAACTAGATAGATTGGAACTGAAATTTCAACTTAATTGTGATGCCGTGGTAAAGGAAACAATACGTTTAACTGTAGATACTTTGAATCCATTAAGAGAAGACATGGGGAAATGAACAGTATTGTTAAAGTATGTAATAAAGACTACAGGTTAAAGAAGATTTTAATGTCCTCAAGTCTTGATCATCTGAAAGGGTCTGGAGATCACCTGATTACCCCTTGCTTTCTTAGTCCTTGACTAAACCCTGGTGGACATGGAGAACGTCAACGTTCCTTCATCCCTTTTAATACTTTTTTCCATTTCATAACAATAAAAATAATTATCAGCTTTTTTTTCTTAATAATTTCCTTGAAAGATGTGTCCTTCCTTCCTTCCTTCCTTCCCACCATACCATGCTCTTTCTCCCAGTCTTCTATTAATTTCCATGTTGTGCTACTTAGCTGATTACTTCAACTTCAGTATAAGTTTTTGCATATGTCTCTGCTCAGCCAAATCCAACTTATTTCTGATCATTCCTTACATGTGAGAATTAATTTTTTTTTGCATCCTAGGCCAGAGCTCTGGCAGAACTGTAGGCCACAGAAGATGGTCTACTAAATATGGTTGCGAAATGGTTGTGTATCCTGTGGTAATCAGAAGTGATTTACTTATTTGAAAATTAATTATTACTTCCATAAGGTTTTCTTTAAAAATTAGTATGCAAAAATCCCACTTTATGAAATAGAAAATTCTAATTATCATCTAATCCATTATTAAATTCTTCTTTTATCTGGGAGCATATGGATTCAGAAGTAATATAACAACAGAGAAAAAGATGTTCCTTAACATTTTTTATTTGCTGATACAATATTCAGAATGGAATTCCTACATTTGCATGATTTCACCAGGTACAAGATCTTTCCCTTTTCCTCAGTAAAGTGATAATTTCCTTTATGCTCAGAGAAACACCTGTCCTAGATGATTTACTCTATGTTTGCTCAACACAGAAGCAAGAAATATCAAAAACCCGCCATCTAAAATAATCCTGCATAAAGTTTTTGATTTTTTTAATCTCTATCTCACACTCATGTTTTATTTGTTTCATAATTATCTGATTACAGGTGTTTTTGTTACCAAGTTCAAATATCTGTATGGTTTGAAAAGTGAAATTAGAAATAAGCGATTCACTCTGTTTTATAGAGGCATTCCAGAAGATGGTATATCATCTTGATATAGACAGTTTCATAGTAAAGTCAAGCCTAGAAGAAACTGTAATGGTTCTCAAATGACTACTTGAAGAATATAAAAAATACCCTCCAGAAATTGTTTCTATATTGCAAAGAATTAAGCTATTGGAAATCAAATGTAGCCTAGACATGAAATTCTCATGGAAATTGCCATTTCCTAAAGCTATTCCTTTAGGGTCTGAAAATATTGGATACTGCTGTCTTGAAGTGTAGTGCAATTTTTATAGCACACAACAACATTTTAAGACTATGCAAGATAAATAACCCATGAAGGCTGTCACTGCTGCCTAGAATCACCATTTCACTTACCATGGGTCTTCCTGAATGTATTTTGGCACCAGCCTTTATGACTCCAAGTAGTTCTTTTCATGTCTTTAACATGTAGATTGGTAGCCTGGGAAAACACTTACCTTTCTACACTGCTTTGCAATCCAAATGAGCTGCTACTTCTGTAGCTTTAGAAGACATTTAAATTAGTTCCCCAAGCAGGTGAAACAGTTCCAAGGCAGTTTATAATGCAGATTTTCTTTAAGGCTGCATTCCATCTGTATTAGATGTGGAAACTTACTAGTATGGGAGCTAGCAGGTAAGCAACCTCATACCCCAGTCCCTCTGAAAAGTCTTGATTTTTTTATTTTTAATTCCAATTCAGGTAGACATTTGCACACAGAACATTTATGGCCTACTTTAATTGGCACTTTTCTCAGCAGGCTTAGTAAATTAGACTAAGTTTTTAAAGGTAACAGACAATAGGGTCTGCTGCTTCAAGCACTCCTTTAAACTGAGATTCTTATTTATTTAAATAATGCATAAAGTTCACAAAGTGCATAAAAGCTTCATCAGTCTGGACTTACAATGACTTGTATTATTGTTCTTAATATGGAAATCACAAGAAAATCTGGGTCTGATGTCTCACTCTAGTAGAAACAAGTAAGAAGTAACTTTTAGTAGTTTGTGCATGATGGACAAACCATTTCTAGATAGATCTAATTAGAATTGGGTACTGATCTATTTTCAATTTCTTCAGAACTGATAATGTAAGCCACTAACAGGTAAAGAAAATAAACAAAAAATGCTCCTGAAAGCCTTGAATTTTTTGTAATACAGGGCAAATATTGGTCATAACATTTTAGTATCTACATCTCAAAACTTCCTTCCAGTGTACTGATAGTTATAGCGAAGCCATAATGAATTTTAAC